>VZTE01004413.1:2045154-2135687 GCA_013397775.1 Eulacestoma nigropectus
GGGTCTGCGCGGGCTGCAGGAGGGGGAGAGGAGGCTCCCCCCGGGCTGCATGAAGGGGGAGGGGAGGCCCCTCCTGATTCAGAAGCCGAGCCGGGTGAATTCGGCTATCGGGCAGCCCATAGTTAGTTTAGCTGCTTGCGGCTCTGAGGGCAGGGAGAGGGGAGGGCAGGCAGGAGCCCGGGCCGGGGCCGGGCCCGAGCCGGGCCCGGAGGCCGCCCGGGGCTCGGAAGCCCCCGCTTCTCCCTCAGGAGACCGGGAACCAAAGAGGAACTTCCCGCCCTTGCACGGGGTTTAAATATGCAAAATTCACAAAAGCGCATTGGCTTAAAAGCTTGTCAATCAACTCAGTTTCAACCCATGACAATAGTTTATATGTGTATTGGCTTTATGTGGCAAGATTCTTTAGCAGGGGCGCTACAGAGGGTCTTCTGTGAGAAGCTGCTAGAAGCTTCCCTCATGTCTGACAGAGCCAGTGCCAGCCAGCTTCAAGATGGATCCACTGCTGGCCAAGGCTGACGTGTCAACAGTGGCAGCAGCACCTCTGGGATAACAGAATTAAGAAAGCGGGGGGCAGTGGGAATTCTCACTTGCAGCTGGAGAGTGGAGTTAGAATGTGTGAGAGAAACGACTCTGCAGACACCAAGGTCAGTGACGAAGGAGATGGAGGAGGTGCTCCAGCCATCAAAGAAGAGATTCCCCTGCAGCCTGTGGTGAGGACCATGGTGTGCCCCTGCAGCACATGGACACCCATGATGGTAGAGATACCCACATGCAGCCCACGGAGGACCCCATGCTGGGGCAGGTGGATGTGCCCAAAGGAGGCTGTGACTCTATGGGAAGCTTGTGCTGTACCAGGCTCCTGGCAGGTCCTGTGGACCTGTAAAGAGGCGCCCATGCTAGAGCATATTTGCTGGCAGCAGGGAGCCCATGGGGGACCCACATTGGAGGAGCTTGTTCGTGAAAGATTGAACCACGTGGAAGGGACTCATGTTGGAGCAGTTTGTGAATAATTAGTCCATGGGAAGCAATCACGTTGAAGTTTATGGAGGGCTTTCTCCTGTGGGAGGGACCCCACGCTGAAGCAGGGAAAGTGTGAAGAGTTCTCCCCCTGTGGAGGAAGGAGCAGCAGAGTGTGATGAACTGGCTGTAAACCCTGTTTCTGTCCCTCCACTCTGTGGTGGGGAGGAGGTGGAGAAAACTGGGAGTAAAGTTAAGCCCAGGAAGAAGCGGGAGGAAGGTGTTTTAAAGTTTGGTGTTTCCCTGAGTAAAGTGTGTTTTGCCCATGATGGTAATTGGTGAGTGAGCCTTTTGTTATATTTTTCTTTCCCCTGTCCAGCTGAGGAGGGAGTGATAGAGCAGCTTTGGTGGGCACCTGGATTCCAGTCAGAGTCAGCCCACCAGAACATGAGATATTGCTGGGATTGATCTTTGGTTTTCATAGTATCAATTAATCAAATAATATTTTTTGAAATACGTGCATGTAGGTTACAGTTCTCTAAAATAAATTAAATTTCTTGACACTTTTTTTTTGAAGTGTGAAACAGGCATTGCTGATCTGTCCTAAATACGAGTAAAAGACATGATCATTTAAATTGAATGCCTATCATAATGCAGTATGTGTTGTTTTAGGGTTTACTCTCTATTTTATTGAACATCTAAACATGAAAACAGCTTATTGTGTTTACTGTGCACCGTTACACTTGGCTGAGCCTTGCCAAAGGCATTGTAATATTTATTTCCTGCTTTTCAGGGGAATTAAAACTCTGGTTCAGTTAATTATTCTGAAAGCATTTGTTGTTTTGAAAGTTAGAGTTGTGGTACCTGTGGCCTATGGTCAACTTCATTTTGGCCACCAAGGTATATGTACAGCTTATTTTCTTCCCTTTTTTGTTTGTTAGTTTTTGTTTTGTTTACTTGTGCTTTTCTCTAATAGGCATGTAGAAGGAGTTTATTAGGTCAGGTGACTGGTGGAAGGCTATTTGTACGTGTGTTGTGACTTGGGTGTGCTGCATGTGCACCAGATGACTTGCTGGAATGCTGCTGTGGGTTCTGGAGTAGGGAAGAGTTTGAAGGGCTGAGTAGGGTCCAGTCCAGTACAAGCTGGTTGCCATTATAGTTGCTGAAATATGTTCTGGAAATTCACATTGAAAAAAGGCATATAATCCTGTTGTTGACTTCATGTGTAGTTAAAATTATCATCAATATGTTTGTTTTATTTTTAGCAGGGACTAAAATACATGGAACTGGTTCATAGTATCTCTTATGTAATAAAAAAGAAGTCAAGACAGCGGCTGTGGTATCACTTTGTTCAGTATCTCTCTCTTGATAGAGTAGCAAACCCAGGAACAGATCCAACTTCCCTTTAAGTGAATGGCAAAACTCCCATTGGTCACAGAAGCATGGGATTACACTGTGGGTTTGGAAGAAATAGTTGGTAATGAGTTCAGCTCCTGGAGGGCATTAATTTTTGCACCATGAAATCCGTAATAAATTGAGTTAAGGAGATCCACGTAACATGCTGGTAGACAAATGTTATCCTTTCTGTCCTTTTATGTAAATCTGTTGAACACGGAATTTGATCTTTAAGTTATAAGTTCATTTAAATAGTAATGTTCTGACTAGCTATGCACTAATTTAAATGTTAAGTGTGAAATAAATTAGAAAAATCTAATCTGGTTCAGTAATGTATTATTAGGACATAGAAGGATTAAAATGCTTGGTTATTGATTAGGTCTTTGTAGGGAGGGGGTGGTAGTTTCCATCAGGATTTGTGGAATGAGAACAGGGTTGTGTCTGAATCAAAACTGTTCTAAAAATGCTGTGTGATGCTCCGCTGTGAGAGAATATAATATGGGATCAAAAACTGCTGTACTTGAAGCAAACAGACTGCATTTTTAATTTATGGTAGTAATTTATTTAAGCCAATTTACAAGTTGACTTGTACTTTAGCTTATTAATAAAAATGTCCAATTGTAAAGGAAATATTTAGTGCTGAAGAATTACGTCATGGGTGGGCATGTTATGAATTGCCCCTGGTGGGACTAGAACTTGAAAATATTCTTAGTTGCCAGTTTAACAAAAGAATGATCCTAAGCTTAGGTCGGCTTGGTGGAAAGGGCATAGGCCTTTCTGAGGCATGGCAGTTGAGATGTATGGAAATGAAAAGTATTAAAATATTTCTTTTTTGTTGAATGTTTACACAATTTAAAATACATTTTTTGTTGTTTCAGTTTTTAATGCATAAAGTTAAATATGTTTAAATCTTTGTATTACATATTTTTTTTTATGATGTTCTTGATTTGTTTCCTTTGGGATTAATTAGCTCTGCTTTAGCTTTCTTTCATCGCACTATTTTCAAGTGTGTATGTTTGACCCCCTCTTCTTGTTAATTCTGATGTTTCAAGAGGTGAGGAAGTGGAACCATTCTTACTGCTTACCTATTGCATTTGATAGGAAAGAAAATATCAGTTTGTACTGTGTTTTTGTTGGTTTATTTCTATGTATTATAGATTTAACTTCATTTTAGGGATTGACTGCCAAAAAGATAAACCTAGTTACCAAGAAAAATAATATTTCAACTTGCAGCTGAGTGCAGTTAAGAGATCTGAGAACACTGACTGAGCATAAGTAGAAAAGCTAAGAAATTCCGGTGGTGTCTTCAATGCTATTGAAAGAAGTTATGCAAAAATGAGTGTATTCTTTTTTTAAGCATTTATTGCTCTCAGTAATAATATGATACATAGTTATATTTTTCTATGTAAAAGTTAGTGCTGTTTGAGAGAGATTATATGGTGAAACGTGAAGATACATAGCTAATGCAGTATTGTGTCAGATATTATAATTTATACTTGTTTTAGTTGCCTAAATTATACCCATCCTATAATATCATTAGTGGTATTGATATAACAAAATCATTGGTATCCGTAGAATAGTTTAATAAAGTTATTAGTATTACTTCTAGAAAGTCACAACTTACTTTTCTTAAATACTGTTCTTAACTTAAAATTTCTGTGATCTGCGGTTGGACTTGCTTTAAGATGCTGTTTCTCAATGTGTTCTTGTGATTCACATTCAAGTAAATAAAATTTCAGGTTCTGTAGGAATTTTGCAGCATTAGGTGATTAGTGGGTGGGAATGTGTTAAATTGGCTATGTAAATTTTTAGATACCAGCATGAGAAACAAAGCAGTATTTTTCATCGTGTATTTCTAGAGTGTGCTTTTTGTGTGTGCACAGACACAGGCAGTTTTTTCATTTGCTATTATGGCAGAGTTTTAGGGTGTGGTTTTCCTTGTCTGAGATTTGACATAAGCGCTGTGTGACCAGTTTGCTGCTTGATACCTTCCTTGTAATGAGGAAATTGGCACTGTGAAACACCCACCACAATTTTAAGATTTATTGAAATTTTTGTAGCTCTTTTTGTAGAGCTACAGAAATGTGATCTTATTTTGAATTTCTTTATTACAAATATTACTATATAAGTGATACAGGAACTATGATAGACATTCAGTTGCTCAGTGTAATCAAAGTAGGCCAAGCAAATACTTAGATACCAATTGAAAACTGTTTTCACAGATGCTGGTTTGCTTTTTTCCTCCTTTTTCTATTTTTTTTTTGCCTCCGCTAGTTGTCATGATACCAGGAGATTGCTGACAGTGTAAACAGCTTAAAATGAAATAAAAATTAGTCTTAAAGTAGTTAAATATCTCCATTCCCATGATCTATATCTGAAGAAAAACAAACAGTATTTAATGCGTCTGTGTTCTTGGATCTGTTTGTAATGGTATTAATTTTCATTAAACCACAGGAATCTTGAAGTTTAACTTTTCCCTTTGCACCTGACTGTATGATGAAAAAGGATGTAGTTCCACACCTATATCCTTCTCTAGTGTAGCCTGCATTGATGTCATTGTTCCTTAAAGAGACATCAGCAACCCCATAGTTCTGCTCAGTTTTATTCTAAAATGCGTTTTGATTAAAATTCAAATTTAGCAAGTAAAAAGCCACTTTCAAGCTTTAAAATTTGCTTTTCCTTCCTTTAGTTAAAATAAAAGAAAAAAGACAGTATTCTGTTCTCATTTTGTGGTGCTGTGTAAAGGTCATTATAGGAGATTTTCTTTTCTATTAGTCTCTCTAACTGCTGTTTATGGGGAGCAAGCTACATTGGGAAAACTGAGCCACAGGAGGAGCTGTGTGAATTCCCTGCTGCCCTTGTTCACCAGTTCCCCTTGCCTTATAGGATAATACATAGAGCCTCAGTTTTACTGAAATGTGTTCTCTTCCTGCCTTCTTGCTGTGACCATCTGTTGGTTGTTTTCAGGTGTTCCTGACTAAATTAGTTGCGTCTTTTCCTGTGTTTAAGTACTGTGTGAGGGACGTGGGTATTTCAAGGATTCCCTTACCGTGTTCTGAGCCCTGCTCAGCTGCCTTCGACTTGGAGTCCAAGGCAGGATGTTTAAAGAAAAGAAGTGGGATAGAGTTGTGGAGCTCACTGTCCATTTCCTGCACTGTCTCTTTTCTTGCACCAGGTCTTAAGCTAGCTGCTGATCTTGCTAGCCATGCCTTGGAGAACAGAATTGGGCTGGCTGGTCAGCCAGCTGTTGGCCCTTGGCAAGTTTGGACATCTCCTCAAGTGCTGCACAGAAGGCATAGCACTGCTTCTGCTGCTTTCTGTTTAGTCTGCTCTTCTGCAGCCGGAGCTCAATAACCTTGGCTGATGGGCACAAAGGGCCCTGGAGAGGGAAAGATACTGCTCTTTTTCACTCCCAGACATGAGTTGAAGGCACAGTGGGGTTATTAAGGCAAGGTTTAAATGGCTCAATTTGAGAACTGCTGCATGTTACAGCAGTAGTTAAATTAATCTTTAAAGTTAGACATAGTATAGCTGCAGCTTCCACTGTGCAGAAATAGCCTTGATGAATACTGATAGCAGTCTCCTTCTGAAACCATGTGTCTGCATGTTGAGGATTTGCCTTTTTTAAAGAAAAAGACCACGTCTAATACCTTAAATTGTGCCAATATTATGCAGTTTTCAGTAATTTTTGGAGTTATCTATTTGCTTATTTGCTTGCATTAAGAAGGAACAATAAAGCTTTACATCTGCATTGGGAGTGTGTAGTCATATGCCACATCTTGTAGAAAATGGTGCTTCTTTAGAACAGTTTTTTGAGACATATTTTACAAATATTAAAGGATAATAAAAGATTTCATACATGTACAGCAGTTTCAAGCTAGCATGTGAGTGCGGGTAGTTGTTGATTGTTTTCTTCTGAAACAGTAGTGTTTTCTGAATAGTCTCATGTTATGTCTTCCGAATATCTCATTCGCAAGCAGAGATGTGAAATAGCTGTTGAGATTTTGATTTATTTTTCCCCCACCAGCTCTTCCCGTAGGTGTGCAGGATCGCACACCGGTAGATGGAGCCCTGTGCCAGCAGCCAGTGTTGAGCACGCTCCTGAGCGAACCTGCAGCCTCTCTAACCTGAGCGCCAGGCGGGAGTGGCTTCTTGAGCACGTATCTGTGATATGTTTTATTCATATAAATGAACATGCGTTTGAAACTAAATGTCTACTATTAGCTGTGCAAGTCAAGGCAGTGACTGTGTGCTGAGATGCTTAGGGACAGTTTTGTGGTGTTCATGACGGGCAGGCGATCGGGTGAAATACCCTGATCTGTTCCAGAGTGCTGCAAGGACAAGAGCCCATGTGGCTTGCCACATTTTTTCAGTTAACTTCTGAGTCAGCTGCATGTCCTTAGGCAAATCTTGGTTGAAACCATTGAAAACAGGGCCTATGGAAAGCTTTTAAGAAACTTACAAAGCAGATTAAAATACAAGTTTTGGGATTTGGTTTTGTATTTTTGTTTCTCATATATACTAACTGCTGATTTTTTTTATAACCATATTTTTGAGTATAGAAAATTGTTGAATTGAGCAGTTCAGAAATTCAAAATCAGCAGTAGCTAATCTTAAGTATTGCCTATTTTGCACGGCATGTGTCCGCACCCGCAGCCCAGAGCTGTGTTACATAGCTCAATTAAATGATACAGTGGACTGGGTTTGTTGACATTTGTGTCGGCCTCTTGTAGAACTGTGAAAAATGTCCAAGATTTTTGCAACTTTCTTTTGAAATCAGTTTACCTGATGAAGTTTTGTATATAGACAAGTTACTCTAGTGTGAGAACAGTTCTTAAATAGCAAGATGCTAATTTTATTTGAAAATTTGAAATGCAGTTCTTAATTTTAAAGGCAGAAAGGAGGGAAGTGTTTGAGAGATAATAGGTAGTAAGGTTTTGTTCTTGCTGTGGGGGTTTTTGCTGGGTTTGTGCCAATAAATCTATCCTTGAAATATCGGCGAGATTAGTATTATTCTGTGATTGTAGCAGGTATGCCATTTTTATAACATATGCCCTGCATTTTTTTATTTGAAATTCCAAGTGTCTTAATGTTTACATTTCAAAAAAATGGGAAGGGTGTGAGTCCCTGGTGTTTTTGCTCTAATATTTCTGTGCAGTAACACTCCTGTACTGTACCTTATATCTCAAAAGAAAAATTAAGTCATTCTCAAAGCCTCCAGATTTTTCTGATGACTATATGAATACTGGGCTAAGTTGCAATCTGAAGTGATCTTTGGAAATGTGTTTCTACCTGCTGTTTATGTGTGTTAAACTGGAATTCTGATGTTAGGAAATGGACTTAAAAGTGAGATTGTGAAAGCATTTGTCAAAAATAAATTATTCAGTTAGAAATCTGCTGGAATTGTATAATTGTGTTTGCTTTATTTGTTTTAATGATTAGTATTCACTTTTGCTTATGGTTTGCAAAAATGAAATTATGGATTTTCTTGCACATGGCTCTTAGTTGGATGGGGCTTTGAGCAACCTGGTCTAAATGGAAGGTTTCCCTGTCCATGGTAGGAGATTGGAAACTGATGATCTTCAAGGTCCCTTCCAGCCCAAACCATTCTATGGTTCATGGTAGCAAGCTAGTACAGCACTCCAGTCATTCAAACCCAGTTATTTGTTCCAGTCTGCAGAGGAAGTTCTAGACAGTATTCCAACTTGTTACTGTTTCAGTGCATTTTTAAAAAACAGATACAAATCACAACTATAAACATCCTTGTGCTTTGGAGGGAGAGAATAAAGAGTCAAGTGTGGGGTTGACCCCAGCCAACAGCTAAACACCTGCACAGCTGCTCACTTGCTGCTCTCTCCAGCAGGCTGATGAAGAAAATAAGGAGAGTGGAAGAAAACTAATGGTCCAAGACAAAGACAGTTTAATAAGCAAAGGAAAAGGAAGGAAGAACAAACCAAACAAACGAAACTAAAAACAAAGAAAATTTATGCGAACAGAGTCACTCTCTGCCTCTCACCTGCAGTGCACCATGGACCAGCCAGTCTCAGAGAACAGCTGCTTTGGAAAAAAAACCGTGTGCCCCTTTCTTTGCTTTACCTAGTTTCCATTGCTAAGCCTGACATTATATGGTATGGAGTATCCTTTTGGCTGGTTTGTGCCAGTTCTGTCCCTCACAACTTCTTGCCCATGCCCAGGATACTCTGGGGTGACAGAGTTGGTGGGAAACAAAAGCCTTGATGCTGTGTTAGCAGTATTCAGAATACTGGTACGTTATCAGCACTTTTTTAGCTATAACCCCAAAACACCAAAGTACCATGTGCGCAATTACGAAGGAAGTTGGTGGCATCCAAACCAGAGTCAGTAAAAGTAGTAACATATCTTTTCAGTAGTAAAAATACTCTTTTCTAGAATGCATTATGAAAAGCATTTTTTAAATTTGTAGCAGCATTGATGATAGACACTTAGATGGATATACAGCTTAAATTTTTGTGGGAGGAATTTATAAATTTATATAAATACAACTTACTTAAGCAAGTATCGATTTAAAAAAATTTAATAATAATTTAGAAGAAATTTTACTTCTATGCAACAGTGACTTCTCACATATGAATGAAGTTGCAACATATATATTTGGCATTAGCGATGCATCTTAAGCCACCATTGTTTTGTTTGAGAATGATCATGCTATTTTGTTTTGAGCCATCATGTTCTTGTGTTCTCTGAATTTTGATTTAGTTATTGCCAGAGGCAGTGATATTAGCACAAATAGAAAGCTGTAGCAGAATGTAAGTATTTGACTTGAATGTTTATGAAAATAAGCTTTCCCTGCCTCTCAAGGGCATGGTTACAAAGTTTAGCTCATGTTCTTGTTAAAGGGATGTTTTCTTTGGAGAGGAGAGTTTGGTTGGTTTTTTTTGTTTGTTTTTTTTTTTATTCAGAAAAAGTTTGACAGCAAAGCTTTCAGTGAATTACAGGGTAGAGCTGAAAAGACAAAATGTTCAGAAAATTACATTCCAATGAATATTTGCCCTTAGAAGCAAAAGCAGAGCTTAATAATCTCGTATGATGCATGAAATGAGTGGTAAAGTCAACAGGGTGGATATATTGGTCATTGAAAGGTGAAGGAAATAAGACAAGCCTTCATTAAACTTGGCCTTTAAATGTTTTTAAAAAGCAAAATACAAAGACACCAAGTCTTGCACCTGCCAGTGCAAGGAGAATATCATGAGAAGATGAGTGATAATCAGTGTTTTTCTGTGCTTGATGCATCAGTTGAATTTGGCAGTTGCTCTGAAGAAAATGGAGACCACCTCTGAGTGTTCAGCATTCCTTATGTCTCAGCACCTGAGTCCTTTGAGAGATTTTACGTAGTGCCTGAAGCATCCAGCAGGGAAGTACAGCACATGTTGAATAACAAAGGTGGTAGTGAGGACTGATGTTTTGACCCAGGGAAGATGATAGAAATGTAGACTGTGAGAATTGTGAGAAACTTTGGGAAATATCAGAGCTTCTAGGCTCTGGTTCTCTCTCCATCCAAAAGATCACAGGTGGTAACCGAAACAGATGAATTTGTAATTCTGATATAAGCATAAGTAATACATTTTTTTGCTGACTGTATAGAGTACGTCAAAGACCTATTGATAGTTGCCTCTAGCCTGAGATTTTATCCCTGCCACAGTGGTTTTTGTTAACAAGTTACATTGTGTGGGGAAGGAGATTATGGTAACTTAAGCCATATAAAGAACTCCAGCAAAACACACAACAAAGCATTAGCTTGTGCAGAGGCTTGTTATCTTCTGTATTGATTGGCTGTAAAACAATGACTGATTGAAAAAGGTCTCTTGATCTTCTGAGGTCTGAGTGGTTTCTGCATGCAAAAAGGGGAAGAAGGGACACACAGCTGCAGTCTTACAAGCAAAACTGTTTTGATTGGGGTCCTTGAACTTTTTTTATTACTTAAATTTGCATCTTAGCAGCAGAACTGGGCAAAGCTTTAATATTCTGAGTTTAGCTTTTATTTGGACATAGAAGCTCGCTAGCTATAATGGCAAAGCATCTTTCAGAGTCTTAACTCTATTCTGGCAGTAAAATACATGTGGTATTATATTTGCAATCTGGCTTATGCCTAGAAACAGTTTTTCTGCTGGCCTAATTACCAGTAATAGTGGTGCTCTTGTATAGCAGTAAAGAGAACTAGCAAGGTAAGTTAGTCTAATACTGACATTTATGAACTAAGCAATATGGACTGTTCTGTTCTTAGAAATGTGTTGTATGAAATTATAGTTGAAAGCCAGTTAATCCACTAAGAGGGAAATTTACCTGATAGCTGATATATCTTAAATTATGTGCACTTCTGACACTTAGCCTCTTCTGAAGGTTTAATTACTTTGGTGGTGGTTTCATTCTTATTCCCTTTTGGAGGTGGATTGTATTCCCCTTTGGAGCTGGGGAGTTGTGCTGGCTTCCCTGCTCAGCTTTGCAAATGCAGTGTGGTTCAAACTGATGTTACTGCGCTTTATCCACCAACGAGCAGTTTTTCCCATTCCCTGTATCTAAGGTACAAATTCCAAGTGGATATGTCACAAAATCCTTTTTTCCATATTTTGTGTTTGTAGGACAGATTTGAGTCATTATCTCTAGGATAAGGAGATAGTAAAACACCTTAGTAATTCCTACAGGGACTGTTTACATAGAAGAAGGATATTCCTGTTTCACCCTAGATCTTGCCAAAGTTTTTGTTGCTTATATGGTTTTAAAAATAGCATAAATTACATTCCAATGATTTTTATGTTATTTTACATTGTTTTTATATGTGTCTATGTATATAAATAAAGTAATGGTTTACAATTTTTAAGGATTTGGCCAAATTAAAACTAAAGTTGTTTTTTTAATATATGCCTAGTTATGTATTGCGATACCATTTGACTGTAGGTATTTTGATAATTTTTTCTTGATTTTCAAAAGCTATTAAGGAATGCCTGTACCTATTTTTGTATAAAATCTGCTTTGATAACAGATAAACAATTTGATATTTCGACATGTGAAAGTCTGTATACAAATAGTGTTTAGATAAGCTGCTTTAATCACTTACTGTGCATATTTTATAATTTTATAGTTAATTCAGGGAGTTAGCGTAATGGTTTTTGTTATATACTTTTGTGACTGGTTGTAAATTAATCACAGAAGTACGGTGTCAGCATTAATTAATTACACAATTAAACCAAATGTCTATTTCATTATTTTATTGAAATGCCAAGAGTTTGAGGAGATCTTTTGTCTTAATAGATTAGCCAGAATTCATTGGGAAAAGTCTTAGTATGTTTAAGGCAATGGGAAAATATTGCTTTCAGTACATCCTACAGAGATCCTGTTTAAAACAGATGACAGTCTGTCACATTCTGTAGCACATCAGTCATCAGATTTATTCTAATTCCTTAAGCTGAACATTTCATTGAAGCTTGTATATTGTCTTGTCAAGCTATCAAAAGCCTCATAGCTTTTCTGCCAAGCATAGAGTTGCACCAGCATTTCACAAATAAATGCTAAGCTACAAAAATACTGTTTCTTTTCTTTAACCTTTTATTCAGTTAACTACAGTGTTCTTTCGTGTTATTTTCTCCACGTGTGTTTGTCACAAGGTATTCAAGGGACTGCTTCCCAAACATGCCTCATCCTGACCACAGCCACTTCAGACCAAGGACCACTCATTTTGGGGTGTGTTGTTTTTACTTGTAGCAGTCTAGACCACCGTGGTTATCACATTCCTCCTCTAATCACAAAGGCCCAGTGAGCAGCTTCATTTCCTGCAGACGTGAAGGAATCGCACTGCTGTTGCATATACAGATGTGGTGTGGTGTGGCCAGTCTGGCTTTGTGCAGAGTGGCTGTGGACTTCTTGCCTTGTATGGAAAGTGACACTTTTGCCGTCGGCCCATACAGCCATGACATTCTGTGTATTTATTCATCACAGCCCTTTTAGGATATTTTCTCATGCTTTATTGTGTATGTCTGTGTCTTTTTGTTTTTTTCATTTCCTGCCTGACCTTCTCTAATTTTGAGCCTTTTGCTTTAAATGAAGTCTTCTATGTAAACCGTAGCACTTGCTTATGAAGTCTACTTAAGCCTTACGTGGTAGTGAGAACTTGACTTGAGACATACTTTCTTTGAAGTCAACATATGTATGTCTGAGGTAGTAAAACACTGGGGATGGTTGGTTGAAGTTAATTAATTGAATTAAGAAAAAAAAGTAAACTATTAGATAGGTGTATTTGTATAAATTACATTTAAGGCCAAAAAATTACTTGTTAAAGTACTGAAAGCCTCATGTCCAGATAAGACTAATCTCTATATTAAATTGCTAATGCTATGGCATTCAATATAAAGTTGTGACTGCCCTTTAATAGGAAAAAGACTTCCGTGGTTGTCTCTTTTAGCTATTAAAAAATTAAATCTAAGCTGTCTGTTAATAATTTTCCAGGATCACCAACTTCAGAACTCTTTACTTCTAATTCTTCACTTTAACTTGTGGTTTCTTCTAGTATGTGTTTTTTCCTGTCATTTACGTGCAGTGCTACATTTTCTCTCATAATCTGGTGTTTGTCTTTGTTAAAAAGCTCTGCTATTTTTAATACTTTTTCTTGGTCTGTTAAGTGGCCAGTGTGTTCTTTTAGCAGGCTTATTCCTTGAATGGGTATTCTGAAAGACACATTGTACATGTCTAAAAAGGAACTGTGGGGTTGAAGCCCTAGATAAAATTAAAGCCTGAGTATATAAAAAAAAGATTGTTAAAATGTCAAGATAATGAAAAGTCAGAAAATAAATTATGCCTATTATTAATTTTGAATTGTATTCAAACACAGAAATATGTATCATAGACAAAAGCTGATTACAGAGAGATAAAATTCAATTTTACACTAGGATAATTGTTTTAATGTATTTTACATTTATTTATAAGATCAGATAAAGGCCTGGAATTCTCAATATAAATCGCAGTATGGTCCTGATGAATGCCAAGGTCAGTAAAAGGAAACCCTGTCACTTGCAAAACACACTGGTTCTGCAGAAAATACGAAGTGAATAAAATGAAACTGATAAGCACCGTCTTTCCTACTATACATTCCTTACTTGCATTATAATGTTAGAGTAGTTTTGGTTTTTCAAAGGAGTGAATAGGTATCAATGCTCTCAGCATCCTCCCATATATTATCTGTAGCCAAATTAACATACCTTTGCTAAGTAGAGATTAATGCAAAACTTACTGGAGGTCTATGAGTGAGAATGGAACTGTTGTCACAGTAACACTGAGAAATTAGATTGACCCTGTTCAAACAATCTTGCATGTGCTAGAGATGTAGTTGATGGGATCCAAATGCCATGTAGATGGTGGAGCCTATGATTTAAGAGTACATTTCTGTAATAAATTACTTCCTATCAGGAAGGCTTATTTTATCCAGATTTAAATCTCTGGTATGTCTTCAAGAGAAGGAAATTTAACTATTTTTCAGACTTGACAGAACAATAAAATGGATGCTAAGTTCTCACAGAAGTGACTGTGTTGGGTACCTCAGCTGAGCATCTGGGTCAGTTTGAACTAAAGAAGAAGACGACCTCTCAGTAACCAAATTTCAAGCCAGAATTTGAAACATGTAGGTAGTGAACTGAAATGGCTGCCACTCATCTTACCATGCGCATTTAATAAATAAGCTGTAATGTTCAGTGGTGGGTTTTTTCATATGTAGTGTATTGGAGCTTTTGAGTCCTAGGACAATAAGAAATAGACTTCTTGACATGGCATCTGCTTCACAAAAAAATATTACTAGACCTGACAGGTATTTCATCAAGCTGGACATTTTTCACATGTGTTGGCTTCCAAAACAAGGCTTCATCAGCTGCCTTTATTCGGCAGCAAGGAGTTCTGCACCGGTTGCTTTTCACAGAGTCCAGCTTTTTTGGGCTTCTGTCAAAGTTCCAGTGTCACAGAGGTCAGGAATTTGCACTGTTACATGAGTTAGATCATGTCAGAGAGTTGTGGCAGTGGGTAGTGACTCGACAGCTGTATGGTGAGGAAGTGGTGTCACTGAGCAGCTCTTCTAGGTAAGTGCTGGGATTACAAATGGTCTTTCGTTTTCTTCTGAAGTTGTGAGTTTTTTATAAGCTTGTAACTTGTTCTGCTTCAGCAAAGGAAGGGCCACTGCTTCAGGGTCGGAATGTGATCTTTGGTTTGTCAGGTAGGATTCAGGGTAAATGGTTTTCCATGCCAAATGTTTTAACCGCTATGGAGTTCTAGTATAGTGCTTGGTAAGCTTCTGCACAGGCAGTAGCTCAGCAGCTTTCATCTTCTGGGCTGGTGATAAGATCGCTGAGGTCTGCTTCCATGTAATCAGGATTTCTTTCCACATGCTGGAAATTGATTAAACTGCAGAAGTACAGATACAGAAATTCAGCTACCTGTGAGAATAGACTCACCTTCCATTTTTTGATACAATTGGATTTCTTTCAGGATCATAGTGAGGCCGGTCCTGGTTCATTACAATTGTGAAAGGGCACTAGTGGACCCTGTCCACCTATTTGTTCATGGTATCCTGAAATATAAAAGAATGAAGCATCCATGAAGGATTCCTTTGTCAGAAAGGTTATAGATTAGGGTGTGATGGGTGTCTCCAGGGACTATTATTGTGGGATGTACAGTCAACCAGTTAAGGGTGTTTAAGTTAGTTTTCTGCACTACAGCAGCATAAATGTAGGGTGACATAAATATGCCTGGGAGCAAACTTGAGCTTCTTGCTTTATGGACTCAAAATTTGATGGTAGCAAGAATCAACAGAGTTGTGGGGTGTAACACTTCGCACAGTGTGCTGAAGGTGACTGCTCTGCAGGTGTACAAGGTAACTCTAATTAAAACAGTTTCCCCTTGAAATGTAATTTTGTTCCTCCTCTTCACTATCCAGTGGTAGACTAATATTTGTCTCCAGAATGTTTTTCCAGGATCTGAAGTGGAATTACAGTATCTGAAGGTTACTAAATATTAGGCAAAAATTACAATTCTCTTCATAGTTTAAAAGTATCTTTCATATTTCAAAAACCCTCCTGGATGTACAGTTCTTTTGGCAAACAGTCACTGTCTTGCACTAGAGAGAAAATGTACTATAAATAGCATGGGCTGCTTTCATAGTGAGGTTCCCCTCCAGCTGTATTCAAATTTACCTTAAAAGTTAACAACTAAAAAAAAAATCAAACTAGGTGCTTTATTGAGAACCCATTTAGTGTTACATATGACACTTTCTTTCCAATAATACAGCCATTCATGTCATTAGAGAGGTTGGGGAAATTAAGAATTATCTGTACATCTTCAGCTCTTAAAAATCCCACGTTATAAAAACCAGTGATGGACCTGGATTTTTTTAAACTGTAATCCTATATAATATTATTATGTTTGAAAGTGTCACTGTTTAGTAATACAGCACTTAAACTGTAAATAAAAGAAAAAATTTGTTCCAGTTGCTGTAGAAATTCGTTCAGATCAATGTTAAACCCCAATTATAAAGAAATTCATAAAAATCATCAGATGTTATCCAAAATGTTTTGGAAAAAACCTTTATCTCATCTGATTAAAGAAAAATGTGATCAGAGCATGAGTTTGCTAGTTATGGGGTCTCTGGACTTCTCAAATGTCTTGAGAAACAGGTTTTTAGGGAGGTGTCTATTAATGGATGTCTGAGTGTAGGTGTGTTTTTTCAATCTGTCCTCAAAGCACTGCAGAAAACCTTGTAAGTACTGAACTACCTTTTCCTTAGGTTTAGTTTTTATATAGTGAGTATCCTTGATAAAAAACAAAAATAATCTTTCACCTCAGTAAAGTTCAGTGTGGTGAGTCAATTAAATTGAATTCACTTAACTCTTTTCAGGCAGACAACAAGCACCTCCTTTCCCAAACCAGACTGCTCAGCAGATGCACAGTCCAGCTGAAGAACTGCGTATGGTTATTCCTTTGGATAAGCAGAAATATGAACAGATATGATTGAGTAGATATCATGGCTTTAAAATCTTGAAGAAATTAAAAAACAAATGTTCAAGACCACTTCGAAAGCAGTGTCAAAGGGTCTTAACTTGTACCAGAAAAATTATGCCTTTTTTAAAATTTTACATTAAAGCCTGAACATGTTAAGATTTGCCTTTGAAAGTAAGGAGTTAGGAAAGCACAATATTAAAAAAAGTTGCTTTCATTTATAATGAATTTTAGGAAATACTTCATAAGACTTTCTTCTTTCCTCCCAGTTGGACTGTGAAATAGGAAGTTATTTAGTTTTCTTAGTGTTATGATTAGGTACAGATGCCATACTAGTGCACATACCTAACTTTGTCAGGTGCTCTTTCAGCATGAAAGGGGAGATAAAGCTGTGGAGCCTGCAAGTCTTGCAACTTCACAATGTCCAAGAATGTCTTCAGAATTATTCTGAGTATTTGAACTGTTGGCCAGATTTTCCCTTTTTTTAATCTTGCATTTAATCTACACTTCTATAGCTATAGCTATAAAGTCTTGATTTTTTTTTTTAATTTTTATCTTTTATTGATGCCAAGCAGTGAAATACGTAATAACCACAACATCTGACAAACAAGCCTCAAAATAGTCAGCACAATTATGTGCAAGAGAAAGCAGTCATCAAAATAAGTCTGGGTTTCTGAGGTACTAAGGAAGGATTTTTTCTCCTTCATCCAGTAAGATTTACAACTCCTTTGCTCTACCCAGGAATAACTGTTCTGGGGCCAGTATTCAGCTGCTGTCTCAGCTCTAGTGTTTTGGCAATGTATCTTGATGAATCAAGGAATAATTAATGCAAGATACTGGAATTTAGGATTAACTTGCAAGAAAGAATAAAACATCCATTTGCTTTTACAAAAAAAAAAAACAAACCCAAGGAGAATAATCTTGCTGAAAATGGCTAGATAATCCTAGGTCTTGAATTTTTCTAGGATTTTTTTTTTTGCATTTGTCTGTGTGGAAACAATCTGATGTTAAGAGTCAGAATCCCTATAAGAAATTTTTCTCTAAGTTGTGAACCCTCAACTTCTATGAAAATCTTTGTAGTTTATATTCTCAGAGGAATTCTTTAGGGCTTCTCCACTGTAAATTATTTTCATGGTTTTAGCTGAATAATATGCTTACTAAGGGTTTAAAATGAACTTTCTTCAAAACCCATTAAAAAAATTTGGGTTTTTTTAGTAATCATATTTGTCCAGCTTCTTCATTCTGTGTGTTGCATATCATTATAAATAATCAAAAGATCAAAGACTGAGAATTATCTGTGTATTCAAATACTAAATTTAAAAAAGCTAGACTATTTCATTGGCTGAAAAGGAGCAGAAATGACAGCGTTTTTGTTATGTGTGTTCTGACATTTCTGCTTGTGTTTAAAATTGTCCTGCACCTTGCTTTGGAAGACCTTTTGTAACTAACTTTTTCATTGTTTGTAACTTTTAACATTTTAGACAGGTGTTTTTTTTTTTTCACAGAAGGAATTTCCTGCCTACTGGGTGAAGTTGGCTTATTTTTTTAAGTTTCAGCTGAGAGAAGGTTTTGGATTTTTTCCAAATGAGAGTTAAAGGATAAATACGCTGTTTTCCCTGACATAAAAATGCAGCAGTTTGATTGGTGACCTTGTATGTGATTATGTTTTGCATTGGTTTCTTAAAGTTTGGCAGGGAAATTGATCCGCTGTCAGAAATATCTGTTATGTGACTGATGATAGGAACTTTTTAAACTTCAGCTAATGTCTCTTTTTTTTTCCTTTTTTTTTGGTTTTTTTTTGTTTTGTTTTGTTCTTGTTTGCTTGTTTGTTTGTGCTTTTCAATTGCCTGGTACTGATTTGCAGTCTGTGGTGACTCCCCTTTAATCTTGTACCTTCCTCTGTTGGTGCAACATCAGGAAACAGTACAGCAATTGCTATCGTGCAGAATGTTTGCAGGTTTAGCCTCTTCAATCTTTAGCTTACATTTAAATTCTGGACATTTTCAACAGACTTAATTTCAGTGATGCGTCTCTGGTTCTCCTTGAGTTTTGGCCCACCTCAAAATATCTCATTCTTCTGTGGGAGTCCAAGATAATTTCTGCATGTGTAGCTTGTTATTTTGAGTTCTACTGGTTTTCAGATTTCTTTGGTATTGCAATAAATTCCAGAGAAGCATCTGGATTAATTTTCTAAAATCACTAGCCTACTAATCATACCTAAATAAGCAACTGCACATAAGGCATGCTATGTATCATGCATTTTAAGCATATTATAAAGCACACGGTCAATGTGTAAGTGCTGAAAGCACTCAGAAATGTTGTTGTTGGAGTGTAGCAAACATAAAATCGTAGGATAATATAGGTTGGAAAAGACATTTAAGATCATCAAGTCCAACCATTAATGCAGCACTGCCAAGACCATATTCCCTAGTACCACATCTACACATCTTTTAAATACATCCAGGGATGATGACTCCACCACTTCCCTGAGCAGCCTGTTTCAAAGTTTGCCAAACCTTTCTGTGAGGAAATTTTCCCTAATATCCAATCTACACCTTCTCTGGTGTAACCTGAGGCCATTTCCTCTTGATCTATTGCTTGTTACTTGGAAGAAGAGACAGACCCCTGCCTCACTTCATCCTCCTCTCAGGCAGTTGGAGAGAGCAGTAAGGTCCTCTCTCAGCCTCCTTTTCTCCAGGCTAAGCATCACAGCTCCCTCAGTGGCTCCTCATAGACTTGTGCTCTAGACCCTTCACCAGCTTCATTGCTGTTCTTTGGACACATCCTGAAGTATGCAATTTCTCTGTAACTTCCACTTCTTGCTTACAAGGGTGAAGTTACTACTCATAGTTGATGAAGGCTCTATGTACTGGATCTAGTTGCTAAATTAAAAAAAATTCAGAAGTTCAGGCGAGACTGTATGTTTATTGAGTCAAAATATATGTCTTTGTTCACACCTGAGTAACACTCTATGTTCCTATGCTTTTACTGCTGTGCAAGCATTGTTTAGGGAGCAATTATGCTTGTAGTTGAAGGATAGCTTTCCCTTCAGGTAGTCATCTAAGAAAATGATAGCTTAGTTAATTTGCTTGTAAAGAACAAATATGGCTAATGTGGAGTCAGTGTTATTTCTCTGAGCTTTTTGGCTTGTGAAATTTCAGATGATGTCATTCCTTTCAGCAGCTGAAGCATACACTATAGAATTGGGGTAGTTGCATAATTTGGGTAGAACCAGTGCACTGGATATGTTGCTTTATGACAGCGGTGGAGGCGCATTTAGGTTTTCATGCTGTTTAAAACAGCCCTGACAAATACATAACTGGTGGAGCTCTATTTCCCTGCAGGAAACCCAACAGGCCCCTCTCAGTCCCCTTGTACAGGACTGGATCTTGAAAGGTTGGCATGTTTCTGACAGGCCTCTGCATGTTCAGTGCTTGTGATAGTTTTTGGTCAGACTCCAGTATCCACATTGTTTGCAGCCTTTATGCTTTTTATTTTTAATGCATTTGCTGTCAGGAAAAATGGCGCTATATGAAGGTACCTTGAGAAATACGAGTTGGCTGGATGAATCAAGTTTCTCAGCTTCAGTGTGGTTTTTTGCCTCCTTTTCTTCACTGAGCCCCTGTTCCGTCTTACTTCTTTCTGTAAAGGCAGCCAAACAATTGAAATGTTTTTGGCAGGAGGCATAATTTCTACTTAATGCTATTACTTGTACTAGTGGTTTGTGAATTTGGCACCAAGTTACTACTTCGCATTCTTATATGCATATAATGTTTTGTGGTTTTATTTTTGCTTTTATGGTAAAATCTGGGCTAGCAACTTAGTTCTGTGATAAAAGAAATGATGACTTGGGAATTTCAATATATTGAATATACTATATAACAAATTTTGCAAATATAAGTACTGTAGACTCATGTTTCTTGAATCATTTCCATGGTTAGCTTTGGAGCTCTTTAGTCACAGTGACTCTTTTTCAGGGTTGGGGGGGAGATGGATTTTGTGGGGCTTGAGGCCAAAGCTTTCATAAAGACAGGTAAAATAACTGTATCAGTAGTCCATTTTTGATTTACTGAAGGGTGGTGTGCAAACCAATATTTGACATTTGGCCTAATGCCAAATTATCCAGTCATGTAGTAAACTGAAGAAAATCAGGTGCTCAAGACCAGTAGGGCTCAAAATGCTGTGCAGATGCTGCTGTTGCACTGTTTCCTCCCTGTTGGCATTTAGCCTGTCTGCCACATGGGTGGTCTTTGGTTGTGCCTCACTGCTATTTGGTTGTTGGTTGGTCAGGGGCTCTACTGACCTACCCTGTTAAGCAGAAAGCAACCTATTATTTTTTCTGTTACAGGAATTCTAGTTCTGGTGGATTTGTTTTGTTGCAGTCCTTAGAATAACAAAATAGGTAGGCAGGAAATGCATGTTACCTGGTTCAGAATGGGGCGCTCTCCAAAGTTAGATTGGGTTGATATATCCAGATGAGTTTTGCTGATGTCCAGCCATAGAGATTCTGTAACCTTGCTAAGCAACTTGTTCCAGTGACCTTCCTCACTGTGAAAAATTTTCTCTTACCCATGACACTGAGTTTTCCGTGTTACAACTTGTCTGTGTCAGAAGGATCTATCCCTGTCTTCTCTGTATTTGCTCACAAGGCAGCTAAAATGCAATAAAATCCCTGTTTAGCCTTCTCTCCTTAAAACCAACTAACCAAACTCTTGCAAATTCCTCATAACTCATGTCCTGCAGACCCCTAATCATCTTGAATCACCTGCTGGACTTAGTTCAGGATATCAATGAGCAGGTCAGACCGGATGCAGCACTTCAGATGTACCAAATAGAGGGGTTTAATGACTTCCCTTTGTCTGCTGACTATGATCCTGTCAACAGCATGTAATACACAGGTAGCCCTTACTACTATGTAGTGCTGATTCTACTAAACTATTCTATTAAATATTCTGTTGGCTCCAGATAAGACAACAGCTAGTGTAAAATGCACATATTTGTTCCTATCTGTAAAGGCTGTGGAAATCATAATCTGGTTGTAAAGTGTTTAGAAATGGAGATCTGACTGTCTATAACAATATATAACGTGATATATAATATTGAGTATTAAGGCTAGTGAAGAGTTTACAACAAAACTGAAAGATGGCTAAATGATTTGGCTGTTCACACCTAATCAAAGCATGTCATAGTTTCATTACTAGAATGAAAATAATGTTTGTTAGAGTGTCACAGAAGAAAGCTGCTTCACAGAATGCACAGCAAGATGAGAAAAGCTGCGAAAAAAGGAGAGTCAGTCTTTGACAAGATTCTCTGCAGTTTTCTAAAAGTTTCCAAAAGGTGGTGGGCAGGGGGAAAAGGAAAAGGCATGTATTGTCAAAGAGAAGACAAAACTGAGGAAGAAGAAAAGAATTGGAGGACAAAGGACAGCTAAAAATGGGAAAAGAAGACAGAAGAGCAGGCTGAAGATTGTTCAGTAAATAAAATACAAATAAAGATTGTTAATGTGAAAGAGAGAATATATCAAATAGCAGGAGAGGTAGGGGGCTGTTGAGCTGATATGCACATAAACATTTCCTGATGCACAGAGGGAGAATTGAGCCTTGAAGACGCTGAGTTCAAGTTAGGGAGAAAAAATAAAGAGGAAAGTACATGTCCTTTATCCAGTTAAGTTTAATTTAGGAATAGGTGAAACCTATTGTAAACCAGTTGATTTTTATGCATTTTTATGCCTCCTCTCATGCCTTTGTCAAAAGCATGACAAAGAGAATAAGTGCTCTTTGCCTTATGGTATGCCATCAGTAAAAGCACCAGTTGCAAATTTTGTTGTGAGAATATGAAGAAACTGCTGCAGTAAAAAAGGAAAAATATCTGAGCCCTGTTTCTTCATGTCTTTTCTGATTTATGCAGGTTAGTTGAAACCAACTGCGTATGTCTTATCTCCTTTTGGGTCAAGAATCAGCAGGAAATAAAAGCCAGGGATTATTGTTTCACTCTGCTCTCTGGGTAATGTTTTTATCAAGCTTCCAGGTAATGAAGTTACTTTTATTAACCAAAATCTTGAAGTCTTTTTAGCGATGTGAGAGTTATAAATTTGAAGTACTACTCATGCTGCATTCATCCACTTAGAGGGTAAATCTACTTGTCTATGTTTTATATTCTTTTTAAAAGAAATAGAATATTTTGCATGAACTACTGTGTATTTAAAAGCATATAATAGAATACAACACAATAAAATAAGGATCTCTAATCAAAGTATGTTTCCTTTCACAGCTTTTAAGTATCTAACAGATGAGTATTATTCCACTTGTAAAAAAGTACTTGAATTGGCTATTTCTGTTATCCTTTGACTAGTGTTTTTATAACAGTCCAAAGCTAGTTTTAACTTACTTTGAATTGCCTTAGATTTCTGATATGCCATAAATTTTCTTAAGATAGGGAGGAAATGTGACTCTTTGGAGGAGTGTCTCATTGAATCAAAACTTGACAACCACCTGGGCTAAGAAAACTGTCAGTTTGTTCCCTGGGGAAGTGCTTTGAGAAGGTAACTGGTTTTTATGTAGCCTACCCTCCTAAGTTCAGTTTCTTAGTTTAGCATGCCCGGAGGCAAAACGTTTCAGGATCTTTTAGAAGACCCTGCCAATTTAATTAATCTCACAGAAATAATGGTAAAATTCATTCTCTGTTTCCATCTTCATAAACTACATGGTACTTCATCCCTGCACTGTCACTGGCAACGGTTAGCTGCATCTTTAAGGGGGACAAAAACTGGTTCAGTGCTGTTCCCAGGGGTAGTGGGAACTGATGTCTTGTTCCACCAGAGGTGGGGCAGGTGGGATAGCCCTGTGTGGAAAAACTCTTCCAAGACTGAAGGATTTTTTTGTGAAGAATGGGTGAATTCTGTCAAGAGCAACAAATGTTTGCATCCTATTACAGAAGCTAAGGCCATGATTCAGTGGTTGACTTGAAAACCTGTCAAGGCAAGACCAAGGAATGGGAGTTTGCAGTCATTGGGTCTCCGTATTGAGTGGTCCCCACAGTCTTTCTGTTCCTGAGGAGGGGAGTCAGTAACTGAACTCCAGCTTAGAAGACAGACTTCTTAGTCCTGCCCAGGGAGAGAAAACATTGACGTTAGTGTTACTGTGGTGTTCTTGTGGGGTTGGAGTTATCGTGAAGTGTTGCTTTGTATAGTAGTTATTCTGCAGACACTTAAGAGGTTGGGTTTTTTACCTCAGAGAGAAGAAATACTGCTACAGCTGTAATGAAAGCCATTTGGAACTGCACAAGTAAAGCACTGTATTCTTTCTATCTTGCAGATGCATGTTACTTTTAAATACCTGTTGTTTTTATTTAATTCCTGTGAAGTGTTTGTGTTGATGAATAGTTAGAACCAGGATTGATATGCCATCCTTTTGAATAAGCCATTATTTTGTTTAGATCTTTTTTTTCTCCTAAAATCCATTTATATTCCAAGGTACTGAAAGGCAAAGTATTTTAATGGTGTTTTTTGCAGAATATTTCCCTGAATGGATGAGGAAACAGTCATTCCAGTTAGCACTGTATAAAAAAGTGAGGGCAGTGCAGTGAGCTTAATTTTCCATTTTTGTCTGTCGTAAACGTAAATAATTCAAACATATAAGCATGGAAAGAAGTTAACAGTTTGAAACTGGGACTGCATGAGTCTCATAGGATAATATTAATATTTCCTGTGGGCTTCAATTTGACATTCTTAACAAAAAGGTTGGTTTTCCTGAAGTATGAGCCATTTAATAGTTAATGCTGTTTTTCACTGGGCTCCTATGTTAAATTAGAATTTTCATGGATTTCATGTGTATGCTTATGTAATTAAGCATCCAGTAATTTCTTTCTCTTTGGAAAATACTTCTTCAAATCAGCACTTAATATATGAAGATTTAAGATTATATCATCTGTTTGTTTAAGGTAAGCATTAGGACAGGTGTTATTATTTTATAATAGATTCTTAATCCCTTATCTGTGAAGTGTTGATGTTTTCATTAGAGTTAAAATATGTTGCATGTGTACAGAAAGCCTGAAATCTCAGTATGTGGTCCTATCAATTTTAATTATTTGAATCATTAGAAGATCTATTTTTTTGCTTAAGAGTACACCAATGTACCACTGAATCTGTTTTTTAAGGTTTTTTCCAGTTTAATGTCTGAATCCAAATTCATAAAGAGTTGGAAAAATGAGATGTCTGAGCTATAGGATTCACAGGGATTTTATATGAAGCCTATTTAATCAGGATAACACTGTTATTAATATTCATAAAGTCAGCTGGAACACAAATGACAGACTATGGAGCCTAAAATTTTTTACTCGTGAATTTATTAAAAGCAGCTTAAAAAATTAATGGAATTTAGGTAAAGTTGACGAAAATGAAAATCTTATGTTAGCAGAAAAAAATCTATATTAGAACTTTGTCTAAGACCATCTTGCATTGATACCTTTGACAGATTTCATTGGTACTTAAAGAAGAAAGATGCATGAATGGTCATTTAAAAGGATTTAAACACATTGGCACATTAATTTTTACATGAATAATAAGTAGTTTCCAAAAGCAATTAACTTACAGTGTACAAGATTTGAATAGAAAAATAGGACTGTGACATCAAAGGGCAAAGCAAATGTGCAGTACATTTTAAACTTTTAATAATACGACTTCTTAAAATATTTTTTTTTTTCTTTTCCACACTAAGTAAAGTAAAAACGAAGGTATTTGTGTACAGCTTGGGTTTGTTTTGAAATACACCAAGATCTGGAACAAATAAATATTTTTATGCCAAAGTGCTATTGGTAAAGAACAATTTTAAGGCTTTTGAATTGATCAGGTGCTTCTGAATCAAGCTTTCCTACAGTTTCTCTGTGTAGAAAACAGATATATACTGAGCACAATGTGTGATTCTTCTCCCATGCTGCTATATGCAGCATTGGGAAGCATTTCTTATTTCTGTAGATGGCAAAACAGTTCAATCTGAGAGCTCTTTCGTTATTGTACTTAACTATGAATTTCATGTGACTGTTGCATTTTATATTCAACCAACAAGGACAATTTCTTTTTTATTTTCACTTTCTTTCATGATGTCCAAGTAGTTTTACACTAGTACAGGTTGGATAAATAGATAGTGAATAAGGAAATTAGATTTAAAATTGCCTCTAGCATTTGAGTTATGGTTTCATTTTATGTTTTCAGTTTTCTCTTGGTCTGCCAGTACACTTTATTTTAATCTCCAGCTTTAATTTCCTCTCATTATTACGCAGATTGATTATTAACAGATTGTCTTCAAATGAAAGTAAGGATTTAGAATAATTGTATTCAATTTTTCTGATGATTCCTTGTGTGAAAACCTTAATGGCCACTTCTGATCGTTTTTGATATGGTGACATTTAACATGCACTGAATAATGATGGTTCAGTAAGTTTTGATTCTAAAAATAGCTTATGTTCAAGGTATCTTCTGTAAAAGTACATCTTGAACAACAGTAAGTGTTGTGCACAAGTCAGCTACCTATTGCAGCATCTGTGTTCAGAGCAACCAGTTTAAATACTTAGTGTCCAGAATATTTTGTTCTTCTGTATCCTAACATTTTTTTCTAATTATGGGGAACTTAATTGGCACACCCTAGGGAGCCCCAAAAATCTTTCCATTTTACTTTGGTTGATAGGTGACATTAATCTGATATCAGCAATTTTTAAAATTTTCTCTATGTGTAAACCAGAAAATTCCTGTTAATTAGCAGAACCTATTTCACCTATGAAGACAAAGTCTGTAAAATGAGCCTCTTGACTTTGGTCATAAATTTTTCCTGTGCCATAGTCTATTATTTCCGGGAGAGGGCAGCATTTTCCTATATCAGGTACAGGAAGGCACATGCCCTGCTTAGACTGTCAATGTTTCTTGTAATTACTCCCAGTATATTTGTTGCTTGCTTATGAATTAACTTGCATTTATGGAACTAAATCATTCCAATCATTTAATTACACCTGAGGAGCTGAACTATAATTGCTTGCTTCCAACTAGGATCTGATATGGCTTGAGCAGTATTAATTTGGTGTTTACTTTTCTGAGTGCTAAAAGCATTAAAATGATTGTGCAATGGGATTACATTTTACTAATTGCTGGCATTCATTAGCTGGGTAAATGGCGAGGAAGAATGACTGTATATTGTGGAGGGATAAAATTATGGTTTTAAATAGTATATTACTAGACACATTAAGGCCCTAAGACATGTTTTAAAATACTCCAGAGGTTATTAAATACCATATTTTCTTCATGTCTTGCTATATGAATATCTTATTAAAATACTGCAATTATTATGAACCTTTTTGTGCAATATGTAGGGAAATGGCTTCATTGACAGAAACCTATTTCTTGGTATTAATAACCCTCTATATTTTCAGCTAATCCAAAAGTAAATGAGGAACTTAGGAAAAGATTGCCAACTTCAAATCAACACAGTTACACAGAATTGAAGAAGAAGTGTACAGCTTCATTTGAGGGATTCTTGTAAGGGACTCAGTGTTCTGCGATATGAGGTGAACTTGTTATTTTTTGTTAAGACCTAAGCACATCAAGTCCTATGCATTTTTTTTTTTCATGCAGATTTATAGTCAACAGCAAATATGAGCTAAATATGTATTTCTTGAATGTTTGGTGTACATGTTAATGTTGAATTTTAAGTGTTTGTACAGTTAATTTTTTTATAATTTTAAAGATAAAAATGAAATCATCTGCTTTTTTGGTGTTGGATGGGGAAATAATTTCTTCTTTATTATTCAGGATATGTGTCGGTGTAATTTGCTTGAATTGTAAAATATGTACTTAATTTTTTTTAATCTCTTCCATTTTTCAGCACAATGACAACTCTCTGGGTGTTTTCATAATCCAGCCACTGTATCTTCAAGGCACATGTATCTTTTTAAGAAATGTAAAAAAAATATATAGCAGGGAAAACATACAAAATAAGCACAACTGCGTAGTTAAAGATAAAAATTGTCCTATGTACAACACTTTTTAAAAAGGTGCTTGAGTAAGTAATAAAATTTGTGGTAAGCTTACTATGCTACCAAGATTACAAACTTAGATTTCCATCTGATACAGAGTATAATTTTTAACACATAAGAGAGCATATATTTTAACACCCCAAATGATGCCTAGTAGGCATAACATTTTACTGTAGGTCTTATTGAGGGTTATTTCTTGAAGATCTTTGATTATAGGAAATATTGCAACTGTGTAATTAACTATAGTCTGAAGCAATATGTATGCAAATATTAGGATGCATTATTTAGCTGTTTAGAAAGACCTGCAAATTCAGAGTTGGAGTGGTCATGGGCCACTTTACCTGTATTTTATCTAGGAAGTTAAAGCAAGAGAAAGAATGCTGTAAAGTGAAGCACATTCCATCATCTGTAATAACTGCCAAAGTGAGCAGTCGTGTTGCCTGTAGTGGGACTGCTTGGTGTGATTTGGGCTGTGCACAGTAACGTGTACTTCCAAGACCAGACTCTAGAAGAAAAAAACAAACTAATAAATATTTCAACAAAGGCATTACATGCAACAGAAAGCTGAACAAAACAATTATAAAAATTAGATGAGTGAAGAAAAAATACTTTACTGAGAAATATAATTTTTCACTGACTGTTAAAGTATGCAGACTTCATTGTCCTGTTATGAATACTTAAAATCATTTGTCTTGTAAATTTTCTGTAAAATGAAGGCAAAGTATATGTGTATTTTACTGTTTCAAGTTTATTTATCTAGAGTTTGTTTTATTTTAGCTCTGAAACCTTCAAGCAAAAACTGAACTCAGTGCCAGATCAAACAAGTTCAGAAGAACAAATGGAGAACTGGTCAAAAGGTAGGGACTTTAAAGATATTAATAAGAAACCTCAGGTGTTGCACCAGTGCTAGGCAGTGACTGGAGTGTGTTTGTTCTTGCTGATATGTGACTGTCTTTGGAAGAAAAGAAAAAAAAAACCACAACCACATACTGCCCCTTAAAAGTACTTGGAGTAACAGGAGACCAGCTACATGAATATAAAGCTTCACCTTTATTTTCTGGATTATTGGAAAGGTTTTTGTATAACTTTCAGAAGTCTTGTTTAAATTCTTAGTCTGTACATTGCACTTTATTTTCCAGCCTTTTTTTTTAATTGTTAACCATAAATCTGAAAGTCTGTCTTTAAGTAATTTTCTTGGTTATTCACTCCTGGCTGGGATATGATTAAGCCATCTACTAATATTAACGAGTTTCTCATTAGTAGCTCAACTGAATTTAGACGGTAAGGTAAGGCTTGGAAGGAAAGGTGGCCTTGGTTAACTTGGAGCTTCCCCGGTTGATGGAGTTTTCATCTTCATCAGGATGCAAGTATCTTTTTGTATTTGTATTTGATTGACCAAACACAATTGTTCTCAGATACATTCTTCTATGTTTCATGACAGAAACTTAAGGGGAAAAAATCCCAACTGAATTTGAGAGTACATTACATGACTGGCTGACTTTGTAGAAGAGAATTGTCAGAAAGTGGCTTGTGACTAGATTGTAACATGTAAAAGGAAGAAAGGGAAAGACATAAAAAAGAGACCTTCAGTTTAGGGTGAATTTTTGCTAGTAAGTGACTATGTGTTGATTAAAAAATCCAAAATGCAGTAGGTATGTCAACATCAAAATTTCCCTCTATATCAGAGCCTCATAGCTTCTTGTATATTTCCTATTTTTGAGTTTTATGCAATGTATTCTCTCTCAAAAAATAATAAATGTCAAGTTTCTCATGGAGAGTCTGTTTAGAAGAAAGAAGAAATGCTTTGTTTTGTAGAAGATGCTTTTCTTTCATATGTAAAGGAATTTCTACCTATATTATTCTGTAAAATAAACTACTTGTAGGCCCCTTTTAATTTATGGAATTTTGAGCTGTTTCTGAATGAAGTTCAAAAGCTTTTGAATCATGTACTCTGTAAACAAAAATAGTCATGGTGGTGTGAGTTAGTGGAGAAATGTATTCTGACAATTTAAACCTGTAATGGCTTAATCAGGTTTAGTATTTTTAGACCTTTAGGGGTCAGCATACACTAAGAATGGTTCAAAAGGTTAAGTTTTCCAAAGTAGGCAAATGAACCTGATTCTCTGTGAAATATTTTCTGTCTAATTTCAAGAAATTATGTTCTGCTGCTGCTCAGAAATATTTTTAAAACTGAGTAGTTACTGAGTTTCGTATGTATTATTTTTCTGATGCATTAAGAAATATTTTGTGCTGTTTATACAGCTGTTGCTTCCAAGCTAACACTTATGTATTCATGTATCCAATGGAAGTTGTTGTATAAACAAAAGTAAAATTTATACTCTTTTCTTTAGCATAATCGTTAATAAGACGTAATTCTTAGTGCTTTTGCTTCTAGGAAAGTTAGAAAAAGGGATTATGGGTAAATCTGTCATCATACTGGTTTGGATGAGGAATTTTTTTTTTTCTTAGAATTTTATTTGAGTATTAACAGCTAAATTACATTCACTTGTCATAAAGATAATAGGTCAATTTCAGCAACATAATGTTCAATATGTGCCCTTGGTAGATATTTTGGTGCATTTTCTCGTTATATTACTTAATCACAGGAACTTCTCATTTTCTCTGTAAATGTGTGTGTTGAAGAGTGTGCCATTTTGTGTTCTGGTTGCTGTCATCTTCGTATCTTTCCTTTGTGCGGCCGGTACTGTACTGTATTTAGATGTTCCTTTCCTGTAACTTGGAAGTTTAAAAACTGGGTTTAGAATAACCCTATAATGATTTACGCCATTTTTTAATAGCATACTGAAATACTTGAGATTATATTATTTGTCAGAAAATAAGGATGGTAAAGGAAATATGAGAATAAATTCATCTGACTAGATGAAAATTCAGTCAAGCAATGAGAATTTAAAAAATAGAAAAAACATTAGATACAGAGAAGTGGTAGGTTTATGGCGGTTATGTGGGATAATGTGTAACCTGTTAATAGATGTTATAAAATAAAATACTTGAAAGAGAGGTAGTGTTTAAGAGGAGTATATCTGAAGTGTTTGATAGGTGAGATTTTCTTTTTAACTTTCCGAGTTGTTTGGAGTGTAGTATCCCTGTGTGGATTGAAGAATTTGTCACTCTTCTGTTCTATGAGGAAGAATTACAGAACAGCCTGTGTGCAAGGCTTGTTATTTTGTGTTTGTATCTAGTTTAAATGTACTCTTTCTCCACAGCACATAGTTTTTAATAGAAGGTTAATGCGTTTTTTCATTTCTCTGAAAGGATACTTGAGAGAATGTACCAGGGACATTGGCAGCAGACCAGGAAGGACTATGTCACTTAAAAATGAAAAATATTCAGGATCCAAGCTAGAAAGCCTAGAATAGTATTCAATTATAAAAATAAATTTGTAGTGGCAAATATGCAAAAAGTGCATATCTTTGCATTGCAGTGATGGTGGATGTGGGAAAGCACATTGCATCGGGGTAGAGTTGCTACTTCAGCAGGGTTTCCATACATGATGGGAACTATGAAAACATTAATACTGTGAAAACACAAGAAGGAACCTGAAATTGGGTATTTTCTCTACTTATATATACATTTAGGGCTTGATATGGCAGTTTTTCAGAAGCATTACTAGGATAGGAAAGTGGTGAGTGTGCAGATGCTGGAGTTAAATCTGTGCTTTATATGACTCATATCATGTACCATGTTTGAATAGGTGCAGCTGTACTTCTGTATTATATAGTCCTTAACTGTTGTAATTTTTTTGCTTATGTCATATTTATGAGTATCCATGCTTTAAGGACAGGGTAGAAAATAGAAGCCTTAGAATTTTAAGTACTGTTTGGTCTGTTTTGACAACAAAATCAGAGTTTTGCTGACTCCAGAATTAAAAGCATTATATAATTATTATTTGTAAATTCCTAAGACAAGTTAATATATTGATTATTTTTAATGGCAAAGCTGTTTGCTTTCTTAAAAGGTGGTTATTATGTTTTTCAAGCACAGAAATAAATACATATATATTGCTAAGCCATTACTTGAAGCATATATTGAAGTGTAAGTCAATGAACCAATTTCTCTTCTAAGAATTTGATGGCAACTCTTAGTTATGATCCATATAGACACCTTCCATTTAACTTCAAACAAATGCTTGCAGCTTGTAAATATACTTTAAAATTGCGTGTCTAGAAACTAGTTCAGAGGAGACTAGTTTTAAAGAGATGTGATAATGTAGATTGGAACAGAACTGCAGAATCAGCTTGTGCAGGGAAATTTGGAAAGGAGATGTTTTGTCTGGTGATGAGCTGGGGGTTTTTGGGTTTTTTTACATTCATAGTAGTAGAGGAAACATAGTCATATGCATAGGTTAAGTAAAATGGATTATCTTTTTGTGCTAACTTTGACTGTCTCATTAGAAGTAGAAAACTCTTCTTGTTGTTTAATGGTTTTAATGTACTTTTTTTGTGGATTTGTTTTTGCAATAGTAATTACAAGGGCTTTTTTGTCTGGAATTTCTATTGTGTGAGTTTGACACACACAAAGATGAATGGGTAAAGAAAGCCTTGAGAGTAATATGGCACTGTAAAGATTTTTCATTTAATGCTCTAGTTGGGTCAAAAAGCAGCTAATGGTAGAGGTGCTGCTGCCTCTTTCTGCAGAATATACCCACTACAGCTAAAATACTCTAAAGTAAATCTAAAGCCCCTCTTTCAGGGCTGTAGCAGAGGCAGAATTAAGCATATTTGTCATAGTGAAGTCTTTCTCTTCTTTTACATGCCTCAACAGGAGATACTGTGAGCCTGTTCTCCCTCTCCTACCATCTTTCAGCAACAAAGTGGTGTTTACCTGGGAAAGAAGGAAGGCCTGGATATTGCAAGGGTGGTTTGTACACAGAAAAATCTACGTGATATGCAGAGAGGCAGCGTCCTCTACACCCATGTATCTCAACTGATCAGTGTCTTCAATGTGTGCTGTGCTTTCAGTATCAAACTCACTGTGTGCTGTCAGACATCCCCTTGCAAACTACCAAGCGTAGTTGCAGGTTTCTCTGAATGATGTAAAAGGCTGAAAAGAGGCTGAGAGGATGAACTTTCATGAGTAGAACCTAGGAAAAGTGGCTAATAACTGTTAAGCAACACTAAGAGTGGAAAATGAAGAAAACGTCTTCTGTGGAAGAAGAAGGAATAGTGTGACATAACTTAGAAGATAAGAATGAGCTAATGATAACTGAAAAATCACCAAATACTGCTTGGTTTTTCCCGTAAATATAATCACCCCTTCACGCATATAAATTCTCATCTCTCCTTTTTCCATCCCATTTCTTTCCTTGTACATTTTGAGTGCTAGAATACAGCACATTTTTAGCCAGACTACATGCAGAAAGACCCCTCATCAGAAGCACAACTAGATATCCAGTATTTGCCTGACTCACTGCACTGTTGTGAATATGATTTTGTTCAACCCTTTATGGTACGCTCAAAACATGTAGGGCCTTATCTGCACTGAGTGCTGCAAGCACTAAGGATGGGGAGAATGCACATCTTGCAGTATTGCACTTTGAATCTTAAGTGTGTAAAGTATGAGTGCAGCTAACTTCAGAATGTCTTGAAATGTACTTCATAGAGAACAGCACTTACTACCACAGTAATTTTTAAGTAGTGCTTCAGAAGGAGCTTTAGAAGACCTTGCTCAAGTGCAAGAGGAATTTGGTTATTTTCTTCTTTAGAAACCTTGATTACTTCTGTTTTTGTAATAGCTACAATGAGGCTCAAGTTCAGAGCAAAAATATAAAAAAATTATTAGAAGAAAGGTTCTTCAGGGAGTGTGTTGGATACTCCTAGTTCACCTGCATCTTTAGCAGACCGTTACTGGAGTGAAGAGTGTGTGGGCAAGGTGTCTTATGGCTACTTTATGCAGAATGATCTTTCTTTTATGTTGGACACTTAAAATTTGCAATATTTTTTTTTTTACTTCTAAAGCTGTAGTTTCCTGGGATTTTGTTTAGAACTGTTAATTCAGCAAAGCCTTAGTTGTTTCTGTGTGGTAGGGGAGGTTGAGTACATTTGGATAAGAGAATTTTTGCTATAATTAATGGACACTGGGAAACATGACCCTGCCTAGATAAAAGGGAGTTCTGGATCATTAAGATTTAGATAATGGAAGGGGTTATACGTGAAAAGCAATTGTCTGATATGACAATAGCAAAAGACAAATGGGGTGGGAGGGTTTACTTTGTTTTTAGTTGGTTTAGAAAACATAAACACAGCATGCTTAGTAAAACTCCAGCAGACACTATGTTTGGAAATTATGTAATGACTCCATATAGGCTGTAATGATATCCTGAAACCCTGTATTTAAACTAACCTGAATTACAATGAGAGATAAACAGAATATTTACCCATCCCTTATGAGCTGCTGCTGATATGTAAATTTATTCTTCTACTTTGCACAAATATACTTTTGAGCTACTGCTTAAACACTTCAAGGTCCTTAGCCAAACAGTTTTAATGATGCCTCCAGTATTATGAAAGTGTGACATTTGATGAATGCCTTGTATAGTTGTGATATCAGGGAAAGTGTAAACAAAAAATGCACATCAAGTCATCGTGCAACACCTAGATAATTTATAATTTTACTGTTTATATCCATCTTGACATTTTTTATCTGCCAAAGGCAGGTTTCATTTGGAATCTTAATCTGAGATTTATTTGGTGGATCTGGAAATCATAGCTAGAGTTCCCACAGGAAATGGTCCATCTACCAACAGATTAAATGGCAGTCCTGCAGTTGTTAAGGGAGCTCTGCATTTAACACACATGCATACTCATTCAGTCAGCACTGTGGAGAAAAATTAAAGTAGTAACCCAGGTTTAGGAACAATGTAGCTAAAAAGTCCCATATTTGCTGAATGACAAAGGGTTATATAGCAGCATTTCATTTTATTATTCGTGCTTGAATTTCTTGTTTGCTTTGTTGAGTCTGCTGACGAATACTAATAAATGCCTGCAACAATCCAGACGAGAGATGCCTGGCAACAAAGCTATGCGGTGGACCTCCCTGATCTTCTCCAGTTCACAACCTGACCTTTTGAAAAATTGGCTGGGCTAAGCTGCAGAATTTGGGTGTAATGGTTATTGTTAACTCCAGCTTTAGGATTTATTAATTTGTGTGATCAAGACTTACCTATACTTCAAAGTTTCAAAAGACCAAACACAATCATCCGTCCATTAGAACTAACATTGTGTTTCAGTGAATCCCACTTAGTATCTGCCTAGAGATTCTGCTGTTTTGATGCATTCAGAATATAAAAATGTTTTTTCAAGTGTGAGACCAATCCAATGAAAATCTGGTGTCTTCCCAGAGACTAATATTTTAAAATAACAATATGTTAATGAATTGCAAACGGAGAGTGGAATGCCAAAGGAAATGTCTGGTATTTACACATTAATAAATGCATCACGATTAACTGCAGTGAATACCAAAATGATGATTGGCCACATATTTTAAAGGCTGAGTAGCATTTTTCTATTTTAAATATTCAACAGTTTGTAGACAATTGCTGTTTAGATGCAAAAGGAGGACAAAAGACTTAGTGAGAGAGACAGGCGAGGGAAACATCATTACTAAAATAATCAGAACCCTTGGAGAATTGCAAAAAATTGCCTTTGCCAGAATAACTCCGACTGTTCTTAATCTCCTTCTCAATTTATTTCTTTATGTGAAGGGTGTTGCCAGGGTTCCACACAAGTACAGGTGAATACTGTAAGTATTATTTTGAAGTATTCAAAATAACACAAATGTCCCCCAGCTTATATTGTTAAAACAGAATTCAGTGTTCTCTCTAGATTCTTCTAAGGAATAAGAAAAAAAAAAAAGAACCATTAAACTTCTGAGTTTTGTCTGTGTTTTAGCAGACAAAATATTTTCAAGCCTCCTCTTTTTTTTGTGTATGTATGTTTTATGGGATATAGAACAAGCAAAAACATTAATGCATAATATAGCTTTGGTTATTCTTATTGCATTTGCAGATAGCTTTCTCAACAAAGTTGCAATAAGATTATGTTGTTCTCTTTGTTCAGTTTTTTTAGAGAACTTAAATGCTTAGCTGTAGCCGGAGAGCAAGTATTTGAATTTCATTGTTGTATTCACCTGACTGACTTCTAAAGCAGGTTTAATTGTTTGGAAGTTCTTTGCCTTAGAATGATACCCAATATAATTTTAAAAAAGGTTATTTCATTTATTCTGCCTAATATTGAAATTACAAGAAGTTTGTTTATATTGTACATTGCACATCTGTCTTCTAATATACAAATACTGTAACCTAACCTGTCATGTGAATTAAAATTATCATCATAAAGAAGTGTCAAAGTTCTGTTTTAGTTATTTAAAATTAATCTTACTTTTTTTATTGTGTAAATGTTACTTTGCCATTCATAAGTAAAAGTGGTATTTTTTTCTTGAAGTACACTAGATATTAGTTTCTAAAACTTCTCCAACAGAAAAAAGAAGAATTTGACATCTCTGAGCAGGAGAAAAGAGCAGGAAAGGCCATCAGTGAGCAGTGGATCCAGCACCTTCAACTTCTGTAGTTTTTCCTGCTGTCATGGTGTCATGGTTTAGGAATGGTATTCTCCAATTTAGTCCTCCCACTAAAACCATGTGCAGCTTCCCTTCCCCCCTCCAACTGGAGCCACAAAAGGTAAAGATCACAGGTTCAGAGAAAAGCGACTTACTGGGAACAGCAATGAGATAAGAAAATGAACAGTAACAGCAAAAATACTAACAACAGAGGGTATAGGAAAATAAACAATTCAGGAGAAAAACACACACCACACCACACCAAATAATAGACCACCCTTCCCCCCTCAATAATGGACGATACTGGATGGCTCCCTCCAACACATTTTCCGGACCAGAAGGTATGCCATCTTCCCAGAAGAGAGCCTCATGTCATGAGGTGATAGAGAATAATGTCTGCGTCCTGGCCATGTGCCCTTCTGGCTACTACAAAAATTAACCCTGTCCTTGCTGGAACCAGTGTATTTTCCACCTGCTAATCCAAAATTTTTGCCTTTGGGCCAGTTAGTAAGGATTTTTAAAATCCCTGGGCAATTGGGGTTTCCTATTCAAACCCACTCAGGACTGCTGACACTCAAAGAACAGAGCCCTCTGAGAGACCAGGAAAGATATTCAGCGGTCTAATTTCTTCTGTCTCCACAGCAGCTATCCCAAAAGCCTGATGATGCTTTTTTGAGTCCTTGAAATACCCTCTCCTGAGGTAATCTATGCCAAGAAGGCATGGGGCCTCTGGGCCAGTCACGAGGAGGTGTGTTTGACATTTGTTCCCATTCAGGCTCACTTCAGTTTCCAGTACAGTCAGCTGTTGGGATGTGTGTCACCCTGAAATAGAATTAGATTCTGCCCCTACATATCTTGGTGGTATCAGAGTACATTGTGTGCTGGTATCAACAAAACCCTTATTCTCTTGTGGGTCTGGTGTGCCAGGTCATGGGATTCACACAGTCCAGTAGATGCAATTGTCCCTTTCCTCCATGTGGCAGAGCCCCTCTAGTTCTGGTCAAAGTACTTGTTGCTCACTTCTTGTAAATATGAACTCGAGGTCCCTTCAGAAGTATCAGAAGTAACATCAGCCCTTCTATTCTATCCGAGGACTTGCCCGCCAGACCTGGAGTGGCGTTTATCCTCGAAGAATTTCCTGTGGTGGTTCTTCCTCTCAACTCACATACCGTGCTGCTAGGGCAGAAGTGGGTTTTTCATCCCACTTCCTCATGTCCTCTCCATGGTCATGCAGCTAAAACCACAGGTAGCCTTGTGGTGCGTACCTTGTCTCTAAAACAGTGGAATGCTTGCTCCCAGCAGCAGAGACTCTGGTCTATACTGGTCGGGCATAGAACGTTTCCTCTCCAGTTTCCTCAGGTCTTTTGAATGTGGCTGCAGTCTTGGACAGTCTTTCCACAGCCATGGCACAGGTCAGTAGGGAGGAAAAGAGATGATCTTCAGGTCGGAGGGTCAGGTAGTCACCTGAAGCACTGTTTCATCTTGTTTTATTGACATCAGTGCCAATGGATTGGCGTCCGATGGTGGCGCACTCTGTACAAACTTCCACCACTTGGATTGTGTACACTGGACCCTTTCAGGATCTACAGGGAACTGCTCATTATTTGAATCCCTGTAGATCACCTCCAGCTTAGCTAATTCTCTCAGGTACTGGATACCTTTCTCCATGGCATTCCACCTGCTTGGGCGTGCTACTAGATCATCCTTGAGAGAATACCTTTCCCTCACACTTGACAGGAGTTGCCTACAGAGGCTGAGAGTTTCTGTCCTTTTCCCAATCCCCTTGCCAATGCCCACATCCCAGGACAGGGATCCCAGCTGCTTGGCTTTGCTACCGTCTAGTTTCGTATCATGAGCCCTGATATCCCAGCATTGGAGCATCCAGGTCACATGGGGCTCACAGGACTGGCAGCTGAAATCTTTTTGTGTATCTTGCAGCTCACCCAGAGATAGGGATCAGGTGGTTATCTCTGGTTCTGCCTCTTCCTTCTGTTCTGTGGGCCCTGCTGCCTCTTCATCCCTTACTAAGCGAACTGATTTGGTCCTGGATTTCTTCTTCTGTATAGGGGCTACTGCTACTGGCATGGGTTGTTCCCCTGGTTCAGCTGCAGTTTGAGAGGCCACAGTGCCTGTAGGTCTGCTTTCCTACTCCTCCCCTCGAGGGTGCTGTCTAGTATAGAACTGTGTCCAGTAATGAGTAGCCCAGCACACTGCAATAAATTGCTCCTCTCTGGAGTTGCCACAACATTCTCCTTGCAAATGTTCTGTCACTTTAAGCAAGGTCCTGTGTTTGTTCAGGGGTGAGCAAACTGCCAAACTATTGGAGCATAGAATTTTCCCGAAAAGTGACCCATTCTCTCCCACATTCTATGCCACTCATGACTATCCACCCTCAGGGCAGATCTCTGAATCACCTCTTGTGGATACCGAAAGGCTGCTAGCAGATGAATTTTCCAGCTTCTTGCATTAATTCTTTGAGAACCTTTCCTTTCTCACGCAAGATATGAAAACAGTAAGATAGTTTATGCAGACAATAGTCACATCTGGTGTTTTGCTAAGTTCTGTTTACTGTACACTGAGAAATGCTTTACCGTGGATGTGGTAGAACCTAAACCAGTCACCCTAGGAGGTGTGTGAATGTTGTCCAGTCGCTTTATGGAACTAGACTATAAAAAAATGATTGTAAAATTAATAAATAATTCATTTTTTCGCTGGATTTGATGTTGCTACATCTCTCCGTTCCTGGCTCTACAGCGACAACCTCCCTAGAAATCTCTGTCCTAACTCTAAACATGGTGTAGACTGCACTGAGGAGACATGGCAGACTTAGCAACAAGAACGTGCTTTCCTTAACATCCAGCAGGAATTCAGAATTCCCAAAAGCTGTTTTAACAGGTCTGAAGGAGGAAAAGGGGGTGAAAAGCTGGGGAAAGTCATCCCCCCCGTTCCTCCCACAGACTGGATGTGATTGTTAATGGACTCCCAGAGGTAGTGCCTGAGTAAGGATAGGAGAGCAACACTGAATACACATCCCAAATGACCCTCATTGCCCTTTATCTTACCATGTCATAAACTGATAGCCCATAGTACCCCATCCTGATCCTTCTCCCTGCTCTGACAAAGATCATCATGAGGAGCACATATGGGAATATATGCATGGTTATATGTACACACGCACTTGAACAGCCCCAGCAACACTGTGACCACTGGCTCTGGACCTAATAAAACAAATGCTTAGATCAAATTTGTTTCCAACCCACTCTGGGCATATTTGTTGTATCTCAACCCTTCATGCCTCACACTGGGCACCAATTACATCTGTCTTGGTTTAGGAATGGTATTCTCCAATCAATTCTCCCATTAAAACCCTGTGCCACTCCCTCTCCCCTCCAATTTGAGGCATGAAAAGCAAAGATCATGAGTTGAGATAAGAGCAATTTACAGGGAGCAGCAATGAGATAAGAAACTGAACAGTAACAGCAACAATACTCTATCATTAATAGAGGGTATGACAAAAGAAATGATTCACACAGAAACCACACCCCCAATCCCCAACCACCTCTTTCCCCATAATAGGCAATACTGGACAGCTCCCTCTGCCACATTTTCTGGACCAGAAGGATCCCCTTCTTCCCGGAAGAGAGTCCCTTTCTCCTGCCCCTGGCAATGATGTGAATTGATATAGAGCAACCTCTGTGTCCTGGCTATGCCCCCTCCTGTCTACTGTAAAAATTAGCCCTGTCCTGGCTGGAACCAGGACACATGGCTTGCTTAATGACCTCAATACAGTTACTTCATTACTCTGTGCCTTAGTCTCAATGGCTTTAAAATTACTATCACAGTACTTAGGCATCTCCTAAAAACTATCTGTGAGAGTTTCCATAAAAATGTTCTTTCCAAGGCCTATTGCAATGAACATCTGTCTTGTGTATCTTAAAGTGAGAGGAGATATCCTATCTCAGAGATAAATCCAGGACCTTTATGAGTAAGAGTTACTTAAAAGTAAATCGGTAGTCCCCATTCTTCTGAGCTGACCCATGATGCTCTCTACAGATCCCATGGTCATGTATCGTTGGGGCACTGAATGTACAATGCATCTGTGAGGTGATTTCCAAAAAGGGTTTGGCAGGTAATACGTGGTACTTTGGCTAGGCAGAGCACAGAGAAATAAAAGGAATTAGCTTTGTATTACTCTGGGCTCAGTCTTTGCTTGTTATCAGGTTCCTGTGACTGCCATTCTTCCATGCTACAGAAGTGATTTAGTGAGATCTTAGAATCCTACTGAATAATCATCTTGAAATTTACTCCATTTTCTTTAAACATTAGAAGAAGTGCATCATAAAGGGACAACCATTTGCTCTTAGTTGCAGGTTACTTGTTCTCAGTATACTACACTGCACTGAAGGGGCCTAAATAATTGCTAATATAAGTAAATCTGTAGTAAGTCCAGAGACAATAAAGCTTCACTTTTTCATGTTGTTTTGTTTTGGAGAAAGCATATATTACGGACCTTGTATTTTTGTACTGACCTTTTATAATTGTTTTCCAGAAACAGAAATTACTTTCTTCTTGAAAATTAGGTACAACACCTTTTCTTAGGATTAACTCTGAAAAATTATTTGTAGATCATGGGAAAGATAAAACAGTGAGGAAATGAGTCAAAAGTAATGAACACCCTTTGACATATGCATATAAATCATGTATATTGTGTCTGTGTTAGCTCAGATATGAATGAAAAAGGAAAACACAGGCATTCTGATAAAGCATAAGACCTAAACCAACTCTTGATCCTAATGCCAGACAATAGGTTCAGATTTCTTCCACCGGACTCGTTTTCTTTCTTTGCATATTTATGCCTGTAAAAGCCTTTGATTTTGATTCCCACTCATTTTCAGGATTTATGCTTTTTAATCATTCAGTAAAGGGTAAACTGTTGAGCAGTCTGAGTCTTTTACAGTCATTCTGTTTGGTAGAAGTTCCAGTAGTTAAATAGCTGAGTGAATGGATGTTTGTCTTTTTACAAAATGGTTGACTCATCATTTTCAGCTCAAAAAGGAATATTCAGCCATAGTACTAATTTCATTTGCATATCTTGGAAAGTTAGTGGCCATCAGGTTAAGTTTGTAGTATTATTAATATAGGAAAAAAATCTAGATAATTTGAAAGTCAATAATAAAGAACAGCAACTAGTCTAGTAAAAATGAAGGTGAAGTTCTAAAGTAATGCTTTTACATGCATAGTTATTGCAGCAAGTGTGGTAGATGTGTGATTTGTAGTGGGGCAAGATCGAGTTTCTTTTAAGCCATAGGAAGTGTGTCCTATTATTCCAGGGGGAACAAGTTAGTTTGCCATAGGGCCAAGGGTGGCTCTTCACGTAGATAGTTTTGTTGGATAGTGAATATTCCCTCCTGTTTGAATTTAAAATTTTTGGTATTATACAAACACAAAATACCCGCACCGACAGTGAAGCTGTGTTGTTGTTTAGACTGAGAAGAAAAAATACATGGCTGCAGCCCAGACAGCCAACAGCATCCTGGGCTGCATCAAAAGAAGTGTGGCAAACAGGTTGAGGAAAATTTTTGTACTTTTCCACTCTGCCCCCGTGTGAAGTACTGCATGCAGTCTGGGGGCCCCAGCACAAGGAACGTGTAAGCCTGTTGCAGCAAATCCAGACTAGGCCAGGAAGATGATCAGAGGGCTGGAGGAGAACTCCTGTGAGGACAGGCTGAGAGACCTGGGGTCTTTCAGCCTTGAGAAGAGAGGGCTCTGGGAAGACCTCGCTGTGGCCGTCCAGTACTTGAAGCGGGCTTATAAAAAAAGAGGGAGAGCAACCTTTTATACAGGCATATAGTGATAAGACAAGGGGGAACAGTGTCAAACCAAAAGAGGAGAGATTTAGGTTAGATATTAGGAAGAAATTCTTTACCCACAGAGTGGTGAGGCACACACAAACAGGTTGTCTAGAGAACTTACGAATGCCCTGTCCTAGGAAGTGTTCAAGTCCAGGCTGGATGGGGCCCTGGGCAACATGATCTCATGGGTGGCCTCCCTGCCTATGGCAGGGAAGTTGCAACTAGATGATCTTTAGGGTCTCTTCCAACCCAAAACATTCTGTGATTCTGTGATTAACAGGAGGAATTCTGGAGGCTTTTAGTGATTGATGTTGCACTTCCTCAAAAGCAGCACAATGTTTTGTTCTACATTTTTTCAAACATTTTTAATCTGACAGTGTCACAGTGTCATAGCTCCTGAATTTGCAGTCAGCTTTGCTTCTGCTCCCAGGGCGTATATGGCTCATTCTCTTCCTTTCTGCTTTTGCTCTTTTTCCTATTATGCCTCTTACTGCCATCCCTCTAGAGGTTCACTCCTGCAGCTTTTGCAGACAGATAAGAACATACTATGTCTGTGCCACAGACCAGCTTAAAACAAATACTAGTAAGCTGTAGGTAGCAAGCTGTAAGTACTATTACACTTGGAGCTGATTTGGCTCACCTGGGGCTTCTAGTGTCCCCCTACTCATCTGCAACCAGATCTGTAGCCAGTCCTGTATTTTGAGGTGCTATGTGCATGTTCCATTGGGTTTTGTTTGTTTTCCCTTACTCTTATTTGGTGGAGATTCCCTGCAAACCTCTGAGCTGATCAGTGCATTTTAGTAGGGTGCTAAAAGACTATAGAACGGGGGGAAGGGGGTGTCCAGCCAGCTTCTGCTGGGTGATGGGACTGCTGAATATGCTGAGTGGTATAATAAGGGAAGCTATTGCCTCTTTAGTCTTCCAATTAAATCTGCACCTTCTGTGCATTTATCACTGTTGGTACAGGATTCTCTAATGCTGTGCTTTCTCTGATCTCGGTACCTATCCCCCACTTCTTAGAAGAAGCTGTGAGGAATAGTGGGTGCCTGCACAGTTTGATGCATTCACTGTTTTTACTGGACTTTTTAACCACTCCCAGCTTAACAGCATTGAATTCTGTTCTGCCTTTACTGTTTCAAGCCATGACAGCATTATCTTCCTTTTACGTCCCTCACAATCAATTCCCAGATTTAATTCTAGTGTCTTTATATTCCTTCTTCTTAACATTTGCTTTTCTTTCCCGCAATGTGAACAAGCTATTCATTCAAGATAAATACATACAGAAGATCAGCTATTCAGCTTCTCCCTATAGTGAAATATTAATCTGGGCTACTGGACTGGTTCTATTTTATATGGAAAAAATGTTGTTTAGTATACTCAAGAACCAGAGTCAGTGCTGGTGATACCACTTAATGAAATCTATATAATTTTTTCCAAAGCCTGCAAGGCTGTTTTACCCTTTCTCTGATGTTCCCTATGCAGCCTGATTATTGCAAATGCTACTTACTCCCCAGTGTGTGTCTGCAGCATTGGTAATTAGTGCACAATACAATTTGCAGGAGGCATGAGGAAAAGCACTGAAGTGCATTGATTAAAATTGCCACTTAGTTTAGCAACAAGACAAGCTACCATGTACCAAGGCCTAAATTATTTGAAGTGGGAGTCATGGACTATATGAAGAATAAAGTGGTTTTAAAAATAAAATCAATCCTATGTCCATTGATCTGACAGTGTTCAAAATGTCTTCCCCAAAGCATTCCACTGACAAATTTCCCATGTTGATCAAAAAAAACCCATTACAGCTTTATTAAATGAGTAAAAACTCTCACCTTAATGCCCTTGGGCAGAGTGCTTTCAATTTTGAGTGGAAGAGGCTGCCATCATCTTCTCTTTTACAAAGCTAGTGGAGAAAAAACAGATCCTCTGTGTTTCACTTAATGTTTCCAAGAATGCCACTTACAGCCTTCCTGTGATGCTACTTAGTCCTATCCATGTGCTTAAGGGAATTGAATCTGGATGAAAAGGTGTGCTGCAAATGTATGTTGTCTAAAGAAGCAACATTAGCATTAATAAATGCCAACACAGTTCTAGTACTATTCTAAATTCTCTTTTTTCTTTAGCTGCAGTAATTTACAGTTCAAAACACATATCTTGACATGGCCTAAGGATTTAGCAGAAGTGCAGATGCTAATGCAGATATTTACTTCATCATGCAGTCATGTTCACTTCTTTCTTTAAAAATAAAAATCTGCCGGCTGAACTGACCTGTCATCTAGAGACCTTTGCTTCTTGTTGGCAGCTCATATTCAGAATGCTATAGAAATCCTGCCGATGCTCATCTGACCCTCCTACTCCCTGCTGCTCTTCTTAGGCATTAGTGATACTGTTGGAGTGACCTGGGAAGTATTGTGTGTGACTGTATGGCTCTGGGCATGATGATCAAGGGCATGGGAACCCAGGTGGTATTTGCCTTGATCCTTCTCCTAAGAGGGAGGGGCATGGAAGAGGATTGAGTGAAGTAGATGAGGCCTTCTTCAGAGAACTGGAAGAACTCTCATGTTCAAAGGTCCTGGTTCTCATGGGGGACTACCATGATGTTAATGATCTGCTGGAAGGACAACAGCAGGGCACAAGTGATCCAGGAAATTGCTGGAGTCCACTGATGACAAATTCCTGATACAAATGATTGTGGTGCCAGCAAGGTGATCTCCGGTGGTCTCTGCCAGCTGCAGACTCTTCTGTGGTCTCTTAAAGTCCTGGAATGAAAGGAGCAAATTAACAAAACAGGATCTGTGAAAAGAAGAAAAACTTACTCTAATGCTAAGGGAATAGAAGCAGCCTAAAACGTCATCTAAACTTTTTAGCACTCTGGAGTGAGATTTTTCTTCTCCAACTTTCATAGGGGCAAAGTAGAGTACTGTTGTGCTAAACAAGGAAAAAAAGGTTCCTGGCAATACTGTCACTGGTTATTTCAACAGATATACATTGTGCTTGAATTCTTCCACAGATTGTGACACACTTTCACTTGAGGCACTTCACATATATATAGCTTATAGAATAAATGGATGCCCTAGAGAGGAAGAGGAGGAAAAGTTGTTATGGCAAGTGAAGCATTGCACTTCCCCTGCAGCGTGTGACAGCATAATTTGCAAGTACATTTATATAGACGCTGCATCTGATACAGGAGAAGTGAACAGGATATTTCATAGGAAGTTCTTTATAATACAAATCAAATGGGAAACATAACTCCCTATAAAATGCTTTGCAAGTATGGAAATTCAGACTAGGATAGTTTTCAGATAGTACTGACTGGAGAGTATTCCAAATTTTGCTCTTATGTGTTGTCACTCCCAAACTGAGTCAGGTTCTTAGAGTATACTTGGTTATTTTTTTTAACATATGTTTCTTTAGAGATCCTTGCTCCTTACTGTAAGGAGGATTAAGAGATCAAATCCAGTTTTCAGATATAGCAGCACTTCAGAGGAAATCTCTGCTCAAAAATCTGCAGGATTTCAAGCCAGTGGAAACAATGTACGTTTGTTCCAAGAATCCAGGTGGCTGTGGCCTTGTGTTCAATTTCTGTGCTAGCTATGAATTGATATGAAGAACATATTTCAATCAAATATTTGTCAACACTTATTGGCAAATATTTTATGGTAATGGTCCCCACATGCTCAGGAACAAAAATTCCGATACTCTGTTGACTACTGTTTCTCTAGTACAAAGATCAGTGGTTATAGTTTACAGGAATGGTTAGAGTGGATTTAAATAAGTTTGTGCTGAAGTGGATGCAGAGAATACAGATGAGTAGTGGGTACCAATAACTTTTTCCTGGAGGTGGTAACACATAGCTTCATATCGGAAGTTGTTAAACTGACTCCAGCCAGTTCCCAAGTCATCTCTTGGGGCCCTTGGGCTGTTTCCTGTGGATTGGCTGTGTATTTCCTCATTTAAGGCAAGAGGAATCTGTTGCAACACAGAGGCGGTTTTCAGTATTTTTTTGGAAAGTGTACTTATATGTTTACATGCAGGATGACACCTTGATACTGGTTGATTTGTATTATTGGTCTATTTCTGCTTGATTTCAACTATATAGACAGTTTCTTATTATTTTTGAGGAGGATGTTATAAGATAGATCAAAGAATATATGTCCTATATTTTATCCAAAATGTTTGGAAACACTAACTTAATTAAATAAGCAAAGGCTCCAGTGTTTGTTCTCTACTAATCTAAATCAGAGAATGAAGAATATATGCACCTTTTTTTCATTTCCAGTGTTTTTAGGCTGCTTCCTTCTCATTTTTTAATATAATTCTATAATTAAAACTTACTTGTTCTTACTTTATGAAAGAGCATTTGTGATATGTGGATCTTTCTTTCATTTAAATGCCTTGATATCAGAAATATGTCCTAAAAATATCTAGTAGCCAAGCTTAAGAGAACTAACTATCACACTCCACATTTTAATCAGATCATTTTTCCCGTTGGCACAATTTTTGCTTTGTATTCTTCAAGTTCTTTAGTTGTATGAGCCTGTACCTCACACTCTCCAGGAATGAATAATGGTGCTTTAAATTTGTTGTTGCTAATTACAGCTTGATGAAACTCCTTTTGTAGCCAAAATGAATTTGAAAGAGTCTTCATTATAAGTAAGAGTTATAACCTGAGAATTTCCCTTTCTGTAGCAGAAGTTCATCCTATCTCACTACAGTACAGCTTAATTTTGTAAGAGGTAAATAACATTATTTTAATCAGTCATTTAAAGGGGAAGAGGGATTAGGAAATGGTGATGAATTTTTCATATTTCCCTGAGAAAAATCCAGTAAATGGGTTGTAGTTCCTGCATCCGTGCTGTAGGTAACACAGGTCTCATTCTTGAGTCAAGGGCTGAAGAAGTTGTGAATCTGAAACTAAATTGCTTGTTCCTTTCTATTACAATATTTTATGCTTATAACAAGCCATTTTCAAATGAGAAATATCTAGTTTGTGCTGCATTCACCAAATGAGAAAATGTGTTTGCTTCTCTTTCCAAATAGAAATACACATCTTGGATCACAAAAAAGAAGACTTCGGTGTTGAACTTCAGTTTTATAAGAATTCTCAAAAACCCACAGAATTTTTTACCCAGGCAGAAACTGAAGCACCGAAACTTTCAGATTTGCAAGTAACCAGTCAAAGAGGAGCCCTAAGTGACTGTAATTCTGGTTCTGAAGAATCAAGGTAAACTGAAGAAATATCCCTATATATAAGTTTTTTAGATTCAAATTATTGACAATATATGTATGGATTTTTGAATAAATATAGGGAAGTTTGCTTCCCACATGAGAATCAGTAAGTCAGCTTTTTACTTAGATTCACCGTATCTGCCCTTCTTGCCTTGTTGAAAGCAGCATTTCACCTCTGTATTCTCTAGCACTCATAGAAAATTGCAATGGTTTATATCACATTATAATTTATATCATATTATAATATGTGAGTATTTCAATGATTGTGAACTCTTCAGAGGATTTTGAAAGTGCATGCTGAACAGAGTTAAAACAGATCTTGAAAGTCTAATAGTATCTGTGGCCTTGCACAACAAGCACCTGAAATGTGATGAGTGAGTAGGAAGCAGGAATAAAGCAGGGTGAAGTCCAGATGAAGTTGAAAGAGTGAAGATGAGGAGCTGTAATACCTTTTAGCAGTCTCTGACAGGAATCTGAAGACAGGCTAATATGGTTGAAAAGTTTAATACAGACTCTGAAGATTTTATTGTGTCATTAATTTTGGTCATTTCTTGTCATTTTTGTTTATACTGTGCAATGGTACTCTATAGCAGTCTTAAGAAATATATACACTCATTCTGTATGTGACACAATGTACAGAGGTATAACTAGCTGGCTGGTTAAGTTATACCTTTGACTAGCCAACTAGTTAGGGAACATGCTACCAGTTTTGAGTGACTTAGGCATTCTGAAGACGAAGTTTTAACTGAGAGTGTCAGAGTTGGTTTTGAAAATGGGATCAAGGCTGCAAAGCCCTATTATATACTTTCGAAAAATACTCTAATTCCTCACCTGTCTAGCAGATTCTACACCTGGTTTTGTTATCTTTATTATGATCTAACAGTGACTTTTTGGGCCAAACCCAGTCCTTAATACTTTGTCATTTTCGTTGTTACCTTTTTGCGTTAGTGACTGAGATATGCCATAAGGGCCGTGCATCCTGCACTAAAAGCCAAGTCTAATTCAGAGTGTATGGGTACAGCCCAGCACAGAGTCAGCCAAAAATTGTTCCTCTTACCTTTCACCAGTGCCACTCCCACTGACAATCAAACTGGTCTTGAACACTGAGATTAACCTCCCACAGCAGTCAGCATTTTGAACCATCTCATCTATAAGTACATTACACATAGGATCCTAAAGCTATATGCCAAAACCTGTCTTTGCCCAAATAGATTATAATTAGAATATATGATAAAATTTCTTGATATAGAAAAACTCAGGAAATGTTGAGTCAGTGTTGATTTGCATTGTAGCTGATGGTCTTGCTGTAATGTCAGTGTGATTTGTCATTTTTAGTTTTAAGGAGAAAGGAAGAAAATATATGAGGGGTTGAAAGATGATCATAAAAACAATAGAGTGGCTTGGGTTCGAAGGGACCTTAAAGATCATCTAGTTCCAACCCCTCTCCCATGAGCAAGGACGCCTTCCACTAGACTGGGGCCATCCAACACTTGTACGCTTCCAGGAGTGGAGCATCCACAACTCTTGACAACTTGTTCCAGTGTCTGACTACTCTCTGAGTAAAGAATTTCTTCCTCATATCTAATCTAAACTTACCCTCTTTCAGTTTAAGATGATGATGAGTCATATTTGAACTTGTTCATGGGAGCATCTCTTGAACATGGAAAATGCACAAGAAACATTTGAGGTTTGTCATATCTGGGCAAGAGTATCTAGATGTATCTATCACTTGCAGCCTGAAACAATACTAAATGAAATGTGCTAGACACAGCAAAGGTTAAATAGGGTTTGAAAGATCTTGGAAGGGAAGACAAGCAGTTTAAGCACTCTTTCTCCCATATATAGTGTAATACACTTAGTAGTGCTTTCTTGATTCAAATCGCCATGCTGTCTATGTTTAGTGGGCTTTAGGTTGCACAGTTTGCCTGCAGAATACAGATCTTAACTTCCTTCTTAAAGAACCATAGAGAAAATAAATCCAGTGGAAACAGGTAAAAAAGGAGTGGCTGAGTACAGACAACTATCTGCCTAAGAGAATGACTCTTTGGAGCAATAGCTTTCCTTTTCTTTCTAGAATGTGAATTACACATAAAGTAATGTCTACAGTGAAAACCGGAATTCAGAGCATACAGCTTTTCTGTGGTTACTCCTTATGACTTATTGGCTATGAAGCCTATAACCAGAAAATGCTTAAGGAAAGCAAATGTTAAAAATACTTGCTAGTTTCCTTTCTAATCCATTCATTTACTGATTTTGCTGCCATGTTACAAGTGAGATCTGAGTGATCTGTGAGTATCGATGGATAATTAAGGAGTTTTATGAAAGTCTTACTTTGAGACAGAATTTTTCTGGCCACTGAATCTTGTTTTATTTTTCCTTGTCTGTGGCTAATAAGTTATTTTGAAACTCCCAAGTGGCATGCAGTATGGAATTCCTGTTGTCAGTTGTAATATTTAGAATCATACCATCATTTTGCAGATTTCTTCAAGATGAACTCCTAGGGTTTTTTATGGATATTCTCATATGGCTTCCTGTGGAATCATCCTACAAAAAAATTTGGTTTGCTTTAACCTGAGCATCACTTTGATCCCCAAATGTTTTCTTACTTTGTTGCACTGTGTTAAGCAATGGATTTTAATATTTGCTTTCCTTAAGCATTTGCTGTTTATAGGCTTCATAGCCAATTTATATTCATCTGGTTTTTGCCTTAGTACTGTAGGATATTTATTTACTATTCCAGATTTACAGATTCTTTTCAGAATTACAGCTTTAAGAAGTGGTAGAAGGGCATCCATTTTTCTAACTGTTTAATACATTTGCGGTGGTTAACAAGTTTGTTAACAAGTTTTGTTAATTTATTTCTGTGCATTTTGTTTCAGAGGGGTAGAATAACAACTGGTTTTTTAATTGTTTTTCATTCCTTTTTTTTTTTTTTCCTTCCTAAATACAGCACTGTAGAAAGAAAGGGTAATAGGATGCTCCCTGGATTTATACCCTCATGGAATGATGCTGAAAATTTAGGTGGGAAAACAGAAACTGCATTCCTTTTAAAAGAATTGGACGCTCTGAGGGCCAAAAATAAAAAGGTACAATTGAGATATTCAGATCACAGTATTTGCTTTTTTATAATTGCCTTGCAAAACATACATTTTAAACTGTGCCTGATTTAGTTTTATTATTTATTTTAGTGCACCAATCACTAGCTTCCTGTCATTTTGGATTCTTAGTGTCTGCTTAACAACTATTTCTCTGGAATTAAAAAAAACCCTCCAACCTACCCTCTGACTTTTTTAATCAATGACATAGGTTCTTGCACCCTGGATGAAAACCAGTGAAGACCAAAGACTAGACCAGGATTTCATGAATAGAATCTGGAGCTCATTCTTCTGATGCTTCTGTACATGTGGCCTAGATAATTAATGTGCCCTGATAATTCTGCTTTATTGAAGGGGAGAAAATTCCATCCTCCTTGAACACTTCATTTCTTCTAGTGTTAGCTGTGGTTGCATGTGCCTAAACAACCTAACAGTCTCTCATCTTTCCATGAAGTGTCATTGAATATTCAAGCTCAGACATCTGTTCAAGAACAGATGTAGTGAATACCCATTTAAAAGAAAGGCCTCAATATGTGAAAGAATACCAATCTTCTATCTGGTGAAGAACATGAAAAATTATGCATTTACACCAGTCTTTTCAGACTGTGAAGTCAGTATCTTGGTAGGAAACAGGCTATTCATGCAGACATCACCTACTTTATATTCCATGCAATTCTGAGCTTCCTTAGCAAGAAGGACTACAGCTGGTGATACCTGAGGAAGAGAATCCCAAACAAAACCGGTGGCATTGCGCATTGCTACTTGTCTCACAGAGCAAGATAGGCCAGATGTTAAAAAATATATTCTTAACATTTGTTCTTGAAACAAATAAACACAATAAATTGAACTTCTGTTGTAAAGCTTAGTGTTTGTATTTTGGGGGTAAGAAATTGTTATTTACAATTTTATTGTGGTTGAAAGAACTAGTTGACAGTTTCAGCTGGATAAGAATCTTACTGTCCATTTGTTCAATTCAGCTTCAAGATAAGCTGGCTGAAAAGGAAAAGGAGCTGAAGACAATGACCCTGGACTTAGAATTGCAAGACAGAGCTACTGAAGCTAAGATTGCAGAAAGGATTGCAGGTACAGTAGGCAAGCGTTTAACAGATGGCTGTATGGCTCATACAGTACCCATGGTTGCTATATGACGTGGCCTAGTGAATGTTAGCTTTATTTGCTAAAGGAGGGAAGATTTGACTTTTTTTTTTTGTGTGTGGCTGTTTAGAGTTGCTTAGAAAATAGATGGCTTTAACATCCTGGTACTGGTATTAGTAGGAGCTTTACCTGTATTCATACTGATTTGGGCATTAAATGCATTGTTAACACCATGTCAATCCAATCACAAAAAGGTTGTTTGTTTTGTTGGAAGGTCCTGAACAAACAAGGAGAAATAATGATTACCAGTGCCTCTACCTTTCAACCAGCAGTTCAAATACCACTTATTGTTTTAGCTGGTTCAGAGCAATACTACCCCCTCCCTGTGTTTGGAGATAGTCTCACATTCACCTCAACTACAGACCTGCACTGTTCTTGAAAAATCTGCTGGTTTGGTAGTTAAAATGAATTTTTGTCGGATGATGGCATATATCCAGTGAATGAAGTGTATATGCATTCTCAGAAGGAAAGATTTTTAAGCTTATAGCTGAAAGTGAATGTGTGCTTGTATTTATTGTTAATTGTTCTTTGGATAGACATACAAGCATGAAGACAGTTTGTATTCTATGCTTGCGGAAACTGCTAATGTAATGAAGCGGGGCATTCTTATTATTGAAAAGTGACTGTGTATACAGTGTAGCCAGTAGATGAAAAATACTCTAAGGTTTTCATGAAGATGTTTAACAAATTTCATGTGAATGCCTTTATAAATTCATTGTAGCATTTGTTCAGAAAGTGTAAGCTTGGTAAAATTGTTTCCTCATAGATCACACACACTTCATAGAGTATTAATAGTACTGATAGCTGTCCCCAAAATATTTGTACTAAAGGGAGGAGTAACTGCCTTCAGGAAAATGGAGCAGATAATAAACTCTCTAGCTGAAAAACAGATGGCTGACATCCCACTTAATATCAAACTCCTGAGAATACAGTGTACTGTGAATATTATAGATGGAAAAGACAGTTCCTAGATTTTCTGTGGTGAGGGCAAATCTAATCAACATATTAGGGAAAAAAATGAAATAAAGGTATAATTTTATTCTTATTTAATTTCACATAGCTGCTTGCTTTATTTTCAGTAGAAAAAAAAATCTGCACTATGTGTCATTGTTATGTCCACCAGCCAAAAGCTAATGCAGATTGTTTGGGTTGAATACGAAGTTTTGTGTTTGTTCCTGGATATTTGCCTGGTGTTTTACCTCTGTACTTGGTTCTCTTTGATATAGGTGTTCGCTGCTCATTAAAACCTAGAAAGAAAGGTGTGTCACAGGTAGTTTCATTTTAACAGTTGAAATACTTGTTAGGAAATTGTCATTATTCTACACTACTGCTTGAACTTTCTAATGATGTCTTAAGTATATTTTCCTCTTCAAAATAGAGTGGCATGAATGCGGATATAATAATTAAACATGCTTATTCTGTTTTAAAAGAAAGAATAAACCAAATTTTAAAGAGAGCTACAGACTGTAATAACAATGACCTCTAAAAAATAACTTTTTTTTCTCCTTTTATGAGTACAGGAAGTATAAAATCCTTTAAATGCTGAAGAGAGAGGGCAAGAGGCTCCTTACTACTTAAACTGTTTGCCAAAAGGAAGCATCATTAAGATTTCAATTTTTTTGCTTCCTGTCTTACAGTTGTAAGAATGTACCAAGTTTGGATAAATGGTTTGAAATCTGGAAATATGTGAACCAAACTGGATTTGTGGAAGCCTATGTGTGTCTCTCTCATAAAAGTCTTGGGGAGAGTTCTAAAGGACAAGCAGAACCTAATAAAGAACAGACAGCGTGTTTAAGGAAAGCCTTATCCCCCCTGCATTAAGTTCTTTGAGGAAGGGAGAACACATGCTGCTCTGATTTCATGTTACTGGTTAATGTTTAATTACTGCAGTGTATAACACATGGTAGAGTGAAGCTTGTAAATATGGGTGTTTGCGTTTTTATTATTACTTAGTGCTGACTTTATGATCAGTAAGTGACTCTGCAAAATTATATTGTAAAGAACATAAGAAAGGTACACCATAAAAGTGTTATCTACTTTGAGGAATATTAGAATTCTGTTTTAAAAGGTAACCCTCTAATTGATAGGTTTTACCTAAACAAGTCCCATGGAAAGGATGGGAAAGTGAAGACAAAGGGTGTTTTGAAATGAAGTTATAACCGTCTACAGAAACAAATAATCCGAAGATTGTCAGTTTATGATTTTTACATTGTTCAAAGAAAAAGTGAGGAAAAAAAGTGTAAATTTGTGAAATGCTTCATGAGAAAAGAAGAAAAGATAGAATTAAGGCAGAAGATATACATGATGGAAGAAAAGTATAATACTGTGTGCAGTAAATGATTTATTTTCAGAACATGTTTATTTTTAAGTTTTGCTAGCCTTGAAAACAGATTTTAAAACTTCCTTGGGTCCCTATCTCTGTGTCAGCTAGTTATGGCTAAAGAAAATTAGGGAATTTGAAGTTTTTGTTTCAGACTTTTAAGCATTAAAGACTATTGTTTCTGGTGGTCACAGTTGCCACAGATTCCTGCAGTTTATTCATTATTCTTCTGTTGGATTTTGTGTCATTCTAGCCCAATGTCAGAAGGTACTGTTAGTTTCACTCCCTGTCATGAAGAAGAACAGAGAAGGAGGCAACATCAGGAAAACCAAGGGAAGAGCACATAATGAAAGAACAGACACCAGCATAGTGTAAGGAACAAAGGAAACACCACATGTGAAGTGGGTATGAAGAATAGACAAATCTTGAAATTTGGGTGTGCAGAACTTTCATATGTTGAACAGAAAAGGGAGTGGGTGCCACCTGTGGAAGTGGAAAAAGGAAGGAGCTTACATCTGAGGACAGAAGGGAAAATAAAGATGGAGGCATTGCAAAGGAGTAAGTCTTCAAAACAGCTAGCTGAGAGAACAGATCTCACTTTGCATGGACGTAATAAGTGACTTTGTTTTTTTCCTAATGGAAGAATTAAACAGGCGATGTATAGGAACTTTTTGAGGAAGGAGCTGGTTGAATGTCAGCGAGAGTTACAGAGCATAGCGGTAACTTCTCTAGACCGGAGAAAATATCAAAGCCCTGTTCTTCTCACAGTTCCATTACTGCAGCAAGATATACCATAGTTGGCATCAGAACCTCAGCTCTTGAAATATTTTTGTTTATATCGCAGTATATATTGAGACTAAGAATAATTCTGAACGAAAATATAATAAAAATATTTATCCTTAAATCTTTCTGTAGCAATGGCTATTCTGTGAGTTGGGGTTTCTTTTGTGCCAGTATCTAATAATAATGTTACCAAAATTTAATACTTTTTTTTAGTCAACATCAGCTCAGCAGGATTGAGTCCAGCCCTGTTATGGGTTTCACACTATTTTTTATGCCTGAAAACTGTATTAGCGTTCTGTAGATGCTCTCTGAAAGACTAAGGTAATGATAGGAAATACAGTGTGGAAAAAGGAAAGCAGTACTTCTAATATGGTGGTATATATTATACAACTTTCGGTCTCTTGGTAACTGTGGCAATATACCTACAATGAAGTCCCTATTTCGGATCTGTTTATATGAAAATGTTGTGAATATATGTTTGTGGTATTTTGGAATTCTTGAATATGGTGTGGAAATATTCATGAACATTATTTGAAGTTTTCTAAATTAACTTGAAAAATAATTACTGAATATGCATATGCAATAAATTTAATAGCAAAAGTAAAAACAAATATCCAAGTGGCTATTATTTTAGAGTTAATTTGATTTAATATCCATAAAGTAAGAGGAAATAAGTAAATCTTGCTAGTAATAAACTTTGGGTGGCAGTAACTTTCAGCACAGAAGAAAAGTATTTTCCATTTCTTCAAAGCTCACTTTAGAGTCCCTTTTTAGATGTTATTTTTCTTTCCTGCATGTCATCCATTAAAGATTAGCTGTAGAAGGTTGGAGCATGGAGAGATTATGAATGACAGAACAACTCCTGCAGAATAATAATCAGTTTTTGGTATTTAATGCTGTTTGACTTTTGCAGACACATTTCTTATTAACCTTTGGTACAAAGAGAAATCCAGTTCCTGATATCTCATGGAGAAGATGAATTCAAGATCCTCTTCCAATTAAACTGAAATAAGACCAATATTGGGCTTTAGCCAAAAGAACTCAGTAGTTCCCAACTCTGGTGTTTATAAACCTAAATATGAATGATATTTTACAGTTTAGGAAGGTAATGCATATGCTTCCCTAAACCAGTTTTCTCTGCATAATTTATTTATATATTTAGTCTATGTAGTTCTTACAGGGTTTGTCCTATTAAATGCTTCATTATGAAACACTATTTCCTGAATATCTTTTCAAAATATTTCCTGATAAATAACACAATTTTGAAAATAGTTGTAGGATTTGAATCCTCTATATGGGAAGGTAGACAATCCATCTAAAAAACAGAAAAAACCCCAAAGTGGGGACATCATAACTGAGAAATTCTTGGCTTAATTTTTAACAGTTTAATTTGAAACAATGTGATTTCACCTTCAGATTGTCAGATTTGTTGTTTGTCAGAAAATTGCATACAGCTCTTTAAAGTACAATATACAATGAGTTGGCGTAGATTAAAATGTCAATTACTAAGCTATTTATCGGTGGAGCTTGTATGTAAAAAACAAGCCAGTTTCTTCTGCATTTTTATGACTAGTCTGGCCCTTTCTTCCACACAACAAGTGCTAGATGAGCATAAAGAATTGGGTTTTATTCAGGAATAAAAAGGTCTGCAAGTAATCTACTTCTTGGGGCATTACAAAACTTTCCTTTAACATGACAAATTATAACTTGCAAACTTTAATGCAATGTTTTTATTTTCCCCCTAAACGTAAATGTTCAGGCATCAGTAATTATTCACAAAAAAAAAAGTTTAACAACATTATGGTTTGAATTTTGAAGTCAGCTGTGTTTAGTGTATTAGAAGCAGAGGCTTAAGTATTGTACAGGGATTGGCTTTCACAAGAACTGCTTTGGGGTCTGTGTATAATACTCTCTCCTATTCTTTCCCACTTTATTTTTTTTTTAATTGAATTGCGATCAGGGTACACAAAGAAAACCCTATGCAGAGCTGCCACTAAGCAACTTTAGCCTTTTATTAAGAACACTCTGTTTATAGCATTGGAAATGTAGGAGCAGATGAATGTTATGCACTAAATACATACAACAAACACAAAGCAATAAAGAAGTCAATGTGTTCTATCAGTGTTTGTTCAGATTGCTTTATCTGTAAAGTCACATTTAGGTGTAAATTACTTTTAGTCTGTAACTCCTGGTACAGACTGGTGAAAACTCTTAAATAGTTTTCCTATGATCTTCTTATCACTATTTTGCTTTTATTTTTCAGTTTTATGTCATAACTGAAAGTAGATGAATGGTAGCTTTCAAAAAAGAGCTGGGAACTTAAGTTGTCTGTTTCGTAATAGAACATGTCAGCACTATTTTTAAGTTGACAGTCAGCCCTGGAGCTCCTGATAGTTTGCCATTAACCTGAATAAGAACTGTGTAAGGGCTTTAGAATTTGAACATTTCTAGGGATTATCTGCATTTTGTAGCATGTATCAGCAGAGACCAAGTAATGACACATTTTAAAGGCTTTTGTAGCAGTGCAAGTTTTTTTTTTTTTAATCTGGCTATGATAAGATTGACTTATTTAAGAGTTATGAGCACAGTCATTAAATTTAGTAGAAGGAAATCTCAGAGGATTTTGATTTCTAATTTGAGTGGATAGCAAATACATACATGTTTGTATTTCTGTAAGGAGAACAAGCATACATCCATATGGTTAAATAAAATTTAGTAATAGTTGCCCATATGGAAATGACAAAGATAGTTTCGCAGTTCTCTTCTGATCAGACAGGCAGAGACCCAGCAATGGTGGACTGAGAGGAATGAGACGACTGGTGAAAATGAAAAGGGAGGTAGTCATTGCACCTGTTTTCCCAGTATACTTCTCTAATTCCTCACATTCACATAGCTGCTGCCCAGAAATACAGAGTGAAAGCAAAACAAAAATCCCTAAAAAGTTTCAGTTAAACCTCTCTTGCAGGATAAATTTCATCTGACAGTTTTTTCATGGAAGCTACTGAGCAGGATAAACAAGCAGCTCATTACAACAGTCTTGAATTCTAAGAATGACTTGGCCAAGCAAGTTCTTTCCTGTTTCTACTTTTCCATCAGAGTAATATACATATCCAAAGGACAGAAAACAGAAAATATTCTTTGTTTCATTTTTCACATGATTTCAACATTCACTCCTATCTTAGGGCTGTATACCTTCATGAAACAGTGGTCAAATCATGCATTGAAATTTTTTTGAGTCATTATTATTATTTCAATCAATTCATGAATATTTAAGATGCTCAGAGCCTTTTTTGTAAAAGTGTATAATCTCATTTGTATTTCTTGCTGCTTAAATGGCACAAGTAACTAGTAAAATTACTTTGAATGTATCAGAATCAATGCCAAAGAAAATCCCAAGTCACTTATTGTTCAGCAACCAGTGATCTTGAATACTAAATCTTAAACTGCAAAACCCTGACCCTCTGCAACAATACATTGTTATTAACATAAAAGCTTTCTCACCATGTCTTTTCCTTGGAATTAACTGATCACTATAACTAGTGCTTGTTGCAAAACTATTAACAAAGTTTTAGTTGCACTGTTTCTTGGATCACTTTTTTTTTTCACATAGTCCAATGCCAAAAGCAGTATTCTGTCACATTTGATGACAAACACCTTGCAAAGTCCAAAATACTGTTATTATTTCTGTAAAACTGACCTATCTTGAAAATCAATTATTGTAGTGTTGTAGTATTTACTGTATCTTCTGAAATACAGTAGCAGTGTGGATAGGGATCTAAGATTTTCTTTATAAGATCTGGCCTGTATTCCAATTTTACTTTTTTTAATGAGTAATGTGAAGTGATTGCTGCTGCCATAAATGTTTTAAGTCCCAACATTTTCCTCTTTTGCCTCTCTTACTCAGTTTATTTTATTTACACAGATGACCTCTAGGAAGTAAGCAAACAGACTTTTATCCTGGCAGTCGTGCTTTCCTTGCTTCCCCCAAAATTCCATGTTTGGAAAATCATGAACCACTGTTTAAACTAGAATGATTTCCAGCACACCTTTTCAGTACTGCTATGTTTTAAAGGTGGTTTAAAAAGTATAGGAGATAAGTTTGCCAAAAGAATCAGGTTCACCTAAGAAAATATGTACACTGCTTTGACTCAGTAAACTCATACTTGGTATGGTTCATCTTCTTCATATTTACTTTTGCCCATATTAGAAAACAATTAGCTTACTAAACAAATTTGAGTATTTGGGATAAAAAAATCTACTTTGAGTCTCTCTCATTTGACTAAGAATTACATGATATTTGATAAGCTTGTTTAAAAATGGACATATCCAAATATTATTGTAAACACCCATTGATTTGTTTTACCTGCAATATAAGTATTTTACTTAGTTGGCTTACATAGTAGCTAATAATATTTGTTAATGTAATTTAACTGCTGTGAACCTTTACTGAACAAATATTGAAATTTATACAAGTCAAAGAAAGAGAATCTCTAATGACTTTTGTAAAAGCTTCCATTTAATAGTTAAGGAGAAAAGTTTATATGACATACCAGATGCAATTAACAGTAGATTTTACATTTAATAAAAAGAAAGAAGCATATGTATTTGCTTTATTCATTCCATCATAATTTGCATTAGAGCTGTGGGTGTTTAATGAGCAAATTCCAGCTAAAATGCTATATTGATTTTCTAAGTGAACTTTGTAATAGCTATCTACCTTACAAAAGCTCTCTGTTTACAATTGTTTTCTTTACTAAAAACTAAAAATGTTTTAGAATTGATGAGTTTAGCATAATGATTCTTTCAAAATAAAGAGCTCTTTTAGAGTATGCAGGGGTTTTAGTTACAAGGAGAAAGATGTTATTAAATTCTTCCAAAACAAATAAAGTTTATACAACTAAACAGTAGTGCTGTACTGTTATATACTACAATATTTGCAAGCATGGCAAAATAATCCTTTTTTCTTAATTCAGTTCTCTGGAATTTAAATATTTTAACTCTTGAATGCCATTATATATATATGAATTAGTAAATGACACAATTAATTTTAGCATAATACTAGACTACTCATACTTCATTTTTGTGTGTCATTTTCTTGCTTGAAATATGAGTTCTGTAAGAATTTGTGCTTCTTCTTGGTCAGGCCTCAAGAAAGGATAGGGTTATTTGGTTGGTGTGCCACTAGAAGGTCTCCAAGGAAAACCTTATAATGTTGACCAGAGCAGTTGGTGACAAAGTAGCTGGATCTGTTCTTCTTCGAATCAGGCGCCACGTTAGTATGGCAGTATGGAGTTAGTATTTTGCTGGATATGTCATACCTTGAATGGAACTTTGGAGGCATGACTTGGTGTTACTTTCAATCAGACTTCACCTCGCATTTTTAAGAAGTGTAGGGATTATAATCTGGATAATTTTTACTCTTTCTAATATGATGGAATTTCATGTCACTCTTTCATAGACTCTGACTGGACAGTTTATACATCACACATTTTCCTAGATATGGCACAAAATGTTTTGCTGTGCTGCTGCGCTGAGACCCAAATGTGTATGTATTTCACTTATTTCAAGAATGCTGTGGTCCGTACAGTCCTGAACTTCTACTTATGACTCATCCATAGCTCGGTGTGAGTGGTGAATGTTCAGACTACCTGCAGTCATGTGACTGTTAAAATACTCCCTAAAGTAGGAAAAAAGGAATTAATAAAATATTAAATAAGAGTCAGAAATGTACAGGCATTAGGTAACAAAAACATCAAACCTAAATTCAGCTTTGGCTAGTAAAGAAATCAGGTGAGTTAGTCTTCTGTAGACCATTAAAATGAGTTAGATGAAGTCTTGAAGTATTTTTAAAATAAGTAATTTCTTATGGAAGTGTCAGTATTGCTATGTTGTATTTAAATGCCATGTATCTAAGTATCTTTTTTTTTTTCTAACTTAGATTACTATGCAAGCGTCTTACATTATTTTCTACATTTTCCCTAATCTGTTTTAATATTAAACAATTGGCTTGCAATATTACCTTTAAGAAACAGAACCAAAAACCAGACACTTGTAATTGATATAGAATGACTATAAATATTTTTTTAATGCAGTTGATGGATCTGGTCATTGGGATATTTACACCAATGCTTTAACTTAGAGGATGGATAGGAAAACAACAAGAAAGAGTTGCTCAATTTAAGTCATTTTTCATAGCTGATAGTCAAAAGACTGTTTTGTAATAGACTTTTGGGTGGGGGAAGAGTTCACTGTTAAAGACAATTAGCTTCTGGGCTGCTGTCAGGGGTGGTAAGATTTCAGAAATGCAGGATGCTTAAGTAACTTGAAAAATATCTTTTTCTGAATGCTTTCATACTGTTATAGGTACATTACTTTGATTTAATGACAAATAAGCAATAGTCTGTTTTTTAAAAGCCTGTATAGTCATTATTACCACTAGTTATACTTATGCAGAGAGGGAATTAGATATGCCAAAAGACAGGCACTCTAAGTGTACATGTACGTTCAAGATCTATTGCAGGAGTCAACAAATTGTGGGTTTTTGTGCTGAGGTGAAGATGTTCTAAGGTCTGACAGAAGGGGTGCACTTTAAGAGGCCAGAAAGAAGTTAACTAAACTGGAAAATAATTAACCTCAGAATAGTAATAAGTGCCAAATCTTCAGTTATTTTAGACAACTTTCTGTTCATTCCAGCAGTTGTTTTCATTATGAAAATTGCATAGTGTTTCCACTTGCGGCTTTATGGAAAGGGTTCTCGGTGACATGTCTCTGTCATGATGAACTGACATAATTTATGGGAAGAACTATAGCAAATAAATATATTAAGGTACTGATAGGTAACAATTACCATACAGAATCAAACTACTTGTGTATCCCAGATCCAGTCAGGACGTAGCAGTTGCACTGTAGTTTACCCAGGTAGTCAGTAATCTGGCACTGATTTCCCTGCCATCACAGATCTCAGCAATCCAAGTGGAAGACTGGTGTGCTGAAATGCACAGCCTATGTTATCTCATACGGTTTTTTCTTGTTCTTGCTGAGCCACCTACCTTGCAGATATCAGATGCATTCTCTGCAAGTACTGCAAACTTATTGCTGGATGCCAGCCAGTGCAAACCCAGTGTTACAGCTGCCTTACTCCTGTCTTAGTTTTTTAATTCCCCATCAAGCAGAGCTTTCTTGTTGCAAGCAGGGGAAATAGATCTTCAAGGGAAAAAAGACACTATTCTTCTGGATAAAAGAGAATTTAATCATTGTTTGTTAATTTTTGCATACATTTCAAAATCTCTGCTTCTGATGCTGAATTTCTGTTGTTGTTGTTGGGACACAATTTGTTACAGCTCTGGCACGACGGCTAGGCTTGTAGCTCCTCTGCAGACTTTTTGTGAGGGGAGAGGGGACTGCACTTTCAGAAGTAACATTTAGCCTTTCCCTGTCTGATTTTGTGTAATCTGCTGTTAGCCTGCAACCGTCTGCTAGCCCTGCAAAAAATGCTTCCTTACTCCTCAGTGACAGTCTTCTCCTCAGCTTGAGGGCAAGAGGATTCCTTTTTTCTTGGTACTGATAAAATGTATTTTGTCCCAGCAATATAGCTGCTACAAAAGTGTGCTGCTGTGTTTCTACTGTTTCTTTCTGTGAAGAACAATATAATGTTTCATGATATATTTCACTATGAAGTTTTTGTGCAATAATGTACAGAGGTGAAGTAAGAGTAAAATAACAAATAAAGGCAAAAAAGTTAATGTCAATTTAGTTAAGAAAGGAGGGATAAAAGCTCTAGGCTTTTAGTAAAAGGGAGGAAGTAAAGAGGGAGGAGATCTTAATGACTTAAGCAGTGGTTCAGAGAGGAGCAGAGTTCTGAAGGGAGTAAGGAAGCCCAGCAGCAATGGCTTAATACAGAAAGTTCTTGAGAAATAAATACCAAAATTTGAGGAAGACTGTAGTGTGATGTTAGGAGACTATGGCTATACCCCAGTTTGACAGACTAGAAGGGACAAGGAGGATGGAGAATTCAGGAACCTGCAGATCTCAATTGAGTTGTTTGAGGTGCCAGTGAGAGAGGATATAGTCCTCTGTCTTGGGAGTGACAGCGGTCTTACAGCATCCTGAAAGTCCCTAGACATTTTGAATTCATGGTTTTATGATGACTGTGAGGAGAGATTTGCAGTATTGCAGAGGGCAATGATGAAAGTATGAATAAAGATTTTAGTGGAGGCAGGGTCGAGGTAAGGATTCTGGCAGTGTGCCAGAGATGGTGTTAGACATATTGACAGGGGAGAGGCAGGGAGGAAATGTAAGCTCAGGATGAGGAATGACTTGAAGGTGTTAGTTTGCTCCCAAGGATAGACAGTAAATCTTAGTTTATTGGTACCTAATGCTCCAAGGTCCATGTATGCTGTAACAGATAATATAACAGTATATTACACAATAAAGTAAAGGCTTGGCAGAGAAGGAGAAATGCCAGCTATGCCACTCTTGTGATTCCAGAGACAGACTATAAAAATATTAGAATTTTTAATATCATTGTGCCACCCTGATAGGAAGCAGTCTGATGGTAGGAGTTTTAATGCATGATTACTTTTAGCTCTGTGTCCTAGAAGAAACTTGCTAGTGTCTTACCTGATTCTGAGCTTTAAGAATTACTTTTCCGTTAAGCAAGTATTCAGAATGCCCAGCAAATCACTTTCTTCCTGTTAGATTTTACAGAGGTGAATTTGAAAACACATAGCTTTATTTAATACCTTAAAGTCTTGATTTTAGCAATTAACAGCAATTTAGTGTTGTGTCTAAGAAGTAGTATAGACCTTATGCAGAATAATCCAAGGTCATTGGAGAAGTGTTGATTTTAGGAGGTGGTGGCAAAGGCCAATGTAAGTGCATCTAATAGTGCTTTTCGCTGTCAAACTTGTTTGTTGAACACACGTTTGCAGCCCTGGTGGAAGAAGTTTATTCTGCTCAACGGGAACGTGATGAGGCTGTCATGGCCAGGCTTAGGTTAGCCAATGAAGAGAGAGATGAAGCATTTCTACGAGTCCAGCGTTTAGAAGAGTCTCTCAAAGAGTAAGTATACATTTCGTGCCCCATGTAAAAAGGCTATTGTGTCAGTCTGTGACAGTCATAAACTGCTCAACAGTGGTTGTAGGAAAACTCAGCACATTATTATCTGTGCAATAAAATAGACTAGGGCTAGTCTTATTGTGTTATTTGTTAATTTGTTAGCCATCCTGTGAAACCATATTTTTCTCTGGAGACTGAGAGAAGGTGAATAATTCTGATCAAAAAAATTAAAAATATAATCAAAAGCTTTGGTATTGATTTATTGAGGGAGAAATAAGATGAATGTGACATTTTATAGGGATCTTTTGACACAGAGTACCAAAATGTCAGTCAAAAGTTGCAACATATAGGAAATCAATCAAGCCTTTAAGCCCACTAGACATTTCCTTCAGCAAAATTTCTACTAATGATATGGATGACATAGTAAAAATATATGGCGTTTTTTTCTTATCTTTGGTGTAGGAGCAGTTTGTAAGGTAATAAGGGTACAATTAATAATTCATAGATTTTTGTGTATGCCATCTTAACACAACAGAAATAGGCAATCTTATGTTAAACAGAACTAAGTCAGGAGAAAATTATCAAGAGTGGTTTCTTTCTCCCTTTGGGATATAGGCAGCTTTGAAGCTACAGTTTGCCTCTCCATACAATCCTTATCCCTCTGAGTTGTGATCATCTTGGTTATCATCTTTGTTAGTTCCCCCAAAGGGTAATCCCACAAAGACTAGAGTGGCTGAGAAATTTCTCTTATTTTCTGCCATGAGAATTACAAAGCAAACAAGCTTTTCATGGCAGGAGACTGAATAGGTGCAGTTGTTAGTTAACTCAATGACAGGCAATTATGTTTTAAATAATTGATTCTACTAAGAACACTTCTCTTTAGGGCAGAAAACCAGTCATCTTCTTTTGGGTATTTTTATAGTTCAGGCCAGAGATTATTATCTAAATTAATTTCAATAATCTGCACATCATTTGTCCACTATTACTCTGTAGAATTTACAAATTACTAGAGTTTGTCACAGCCTCACTGTTTGTCACAAGTATGACTCAGCAGCAAGATTAGGAGATTGCCTACCCACAAGAATTAGTGCATGATTTGTTATATATCTCTATGGAGCCCATTATATGTGCATATGCATCTGAAATCTTGCCTTAAACAGCAATCTCTGAGAAAATTGTAGATGTACTTTAAATTCCCGTAAGAGGCATCATAACTGTGAGCCTTACTTGAGTCTCCAATTTCTTCTGCCAGTCTTCTAATCTTGTATGTTCCAAGAGTAAAGAAAGTTTAGTATGGCTCCAAACATCACATGATCGTGTATATAGTCAGCATAAACTCACGATCTTTGATCTTAAGCACTCAAGTACTGCAGAAAATTAATTATTCTGGTCAACAAACCTAGTCAATGACTTTTGAGGTTCTGGCATATTGCTGCTTTTTCTGCAGTGGAATCCACAGACACATGGGTTGCAGTTCTTGACACACGTGAATCCCTCAGAACACCTTCACTTGTTTTCCCTTTAACCCCTTCTGTCTGCTTCACTCATGTTCTGGAAAACTGACTTGGTTCTAAGCAGAAGTGTGAAAAAAGAGAAGAAACTTAATTTCTCAGAGAACATGCGTAGTACTTTCCTCAAAAGCATGTCATTGTAGAAAGTACTGGATACACTGGTCATGCCAAAATAGTACTTGTTCCCAGGAGAGTCAGTAACTCCCTTGACTGATAGTTTGGAGCCAAGCTATTACACTTTATTGCTATCATTTAGAGAACAGCAATTGTACTGGCTGTCATCTACTTGGATATTCTTTCAGATGCTTTATAGAATGATCTGATACCCTGATGCCATTCACAGTCTCAGAACTGGCATAGGAGATTTCCCTGTGGAGAACACCAACCTTCTTTTCTAACTACCACCCTTGACACTTTCTTCCTTCCTTATGGTGGTTGTTCAAAAGGTCAAATTCTCTGTCTCAGATGTCGAGCACATAGAGGTTTTGGGTTTTTATAAAGAACATTGGCTGGTTTTGCCACACTCATCAAGTTTTAAAGCACAGGTCACTCTTTCCATCTGCTTTGGACTTATTCCAATGAGAGAACTTTACAAGAGGGCAATATTGAACAGCCTGCCAACCTTTATCAAATGCTTTAATGCTTTCTTTAAATTATCAGCTGAAGCAGTTCTATTGTCATTATTTAACTGTAACAACCAAAATTCTTCCAGCCCTGTTGGCCCTAGGGGTTATGTTATCAGAACGTGTTTAGAAATGGGGGAGGAGGAATCCTTGGTCACTGCTGTTTATGAGTCTAAAATCATGAGGTTTTCATTCATTGTCTATGCACAGCACAGGATGCTACTTTTTTAAAAATACTGTCACCTAAGGAGCTGTTTGTATACCTACAGACAGATCCCTTGTGGCAGTGATATGCTGAAGGTATGCTTATGGCAGAAGTTCATGTTCTTTTTCCCACTCCCATTTCTCCCGAAGGTGTCTTGCTTACCCAGCCTGTTGGTTGGCTGGGTGATTTTGTTGACCTGCACTTTTAGCAGTGTAGAAGTCCTCTGGAGAAGCTGGGTCAGTCCTGCCAATTTACTTTGACAAATACCGTTCTTTTCATTGTGAATACAAACTAGCCGGAGATGCATTTTTAAGTCCCACATGAAGTGGCACTTAGAACAATGTAAAAGCCTGAAGCAGGAACTCTACAAGGATGCAGTTCTGAGAATTTATTATAATAATAATATAATTCATATGTTTGTTATTTTATTATTTGTATTACTTTATGAATACAAGTCAAACCCAGCAAAGGTTAGCTTTTATTTTTTTTAGGTCTGGTGCTGCCTGAATATGTTGGAGTAGTTAATTTTTGTGAATGCCATATAAATATACCTGCTGTTACACACTGATAGTATATTCTGAAGTATTTCTTTTTAATTTAAAAACTTAATTTCTATACTGGTTGATTTACTGTGCCTTATGTACTGTTATCTGCTAAAACTAATGGAAAATGTGGTAGCATGCTGTCAAGTGTTCTATGATGTTTGCTAGCTAAAATCATGGCTTTGTCACAGCACTGTTGAAAAACTGTTGCTGTTTAGAAGATGTTTAATGGTACTATATCTGTCTTAAAATATCGTAGGCTACTTTTAGTAGAAGTCACCATTAAGTAAGTAGCAGTGGAGTGGTAAGATAACTTTAATGTGCTCATTTTTCTAGAAAAGAGATCTCTGTCCATTTAACTAACCTTAAGTAAAATAAAATGTGTACTATCCAATTTATTAGATTTTTGTGCTATCACTTACTGCTTTTGCACAGCCAGTGTTCAATGCTGTATGACTAAAATCCTCGTATCATCTTTGTATTTGACAGGTCAATATATGTTCTGTTGAAATAGAAAGGAAGGAAAGTGCAGGCAGGTTTGTTCCAGAATTAAATAAGGGCCTTGCAGAGAATTGGCTTAGCTTCCTATTTTATGGAAGATATAAAATCAAAATATTTTTAAAGTAACTTCAACTGATTTGGGACTTTTCCCTCATTTTGGAAGAAAGAGGTGGAAAAAGAATTACTTAAGAATGAAAAAAACCCCATCAACAAAAGTCGTGTTCTGTTTCATTTGGGGTGCAGTAAAAATAAAATAAAAAAAAAATCAGGTAAAAGTCGTAAGCCCAGAAATAAATAAAATAAAAGCATCAGTCATTTCTATCACTGGGGAACTTTTTTCATCTAAGCACATATGAACAATTGATCCTTGTAGTCATATATAGCAGTAAACATTAATAACTTAACAGTCTGAAGTCAGTGCTGAAGATATGGAGTATTATTGAAAGATGGAGTCGAGCAGGTGGCACTTTAATATGTTCAGTGTCATGGTTGACTCTAAAGACTAGTAGAATGAAATTACTTGAGGTTCTAAAGATTTAAAAAGCGAACTCATTTTGCTGCACTAAGGAAATGCTACTGATCAGGCTTTCTGTGTCCCTTTTTTCTAGGCTCGAAAATATTAACCCTGAAGAAAATGACATGGTAAGCCATTCTCTGAGGAGATTTCTTGATGTCAGTCTTATATCTTAGAGGCTTAAGTTCAATTGAGTGGGTTTCAAGAACTAAGATGTGGGAAAAAGAAGAATTGACACACTAATAATGTACATCTTTGCTGCAATATGAAAATTCAATAACTTCACTCAGTCAATTTACAATTCACATGTGCCTATTAATTAAAACCCTATATTAAATAAAATATATTAAAACTTCATGTCTGACTAACATATAATGCTGTTGGTAGACATTACAGGAATTACTGAACAGAATAAACAATGCAGACACAGGGATAGATATACTGAAGAATGGAGCTATAATTCTGAACCGGATACACAGGACCAAAGAACGTAAAAAGCAAATAATAGCTGAGGAAATGAATGCAATAATAGAACAACGGGATGCTGCTTTATCTCAAGTAAGTCCCTACAAGTATATAATCACTCAGTAGCAAATTTCTTTCTTTCTTTTTTTCTTTTTTTTTTTTGGTTTTTTTTTTTGGTTTTTTGTGCAGTTTTTGGGTTTTTTGTTTTACTTTTGGGGAAGAAAATGATTTCATTTACTTTTCTCTGTTGAAAATCTCAGAGGAGAGCCCTTATAGTAATGCCTGATTACTGATCAACTTTTTTTCATGGTGGTAGTGCCCATTAAAATGGCATCACTGTGTTTCATGAGAAAAGTTATGTTTGTATTGTTTGCACTTCTTTACTATCTGTCTTCTTTTTAAAGCAAAACAGTTTTCAGTGAGTTGACCAATCTAAAAAGCTATTAAAGACTTAGCTTTGCAGTATGCTGTATTGGTAAAATGCGTTGGATGACAGTTAACTGGGACTGAAGGATTTATAAAGGATTATAAGTAGCAAAATATACATTAAAGGAAGGCAACAGTACCACGTGCAACAATGCAAGCAATTCCTCCCTTTGTTGCTTTACATTCAGAATATAAAAATCAGCATGTGGTCCTTGACTCTCAAAGTCTTACCCATCTACTACCAGACTTGAAAGAATCTGGGTTCTTTTTTCTACTCAGATCACTCATTGCCTGCAATTTCTTATTTTGACAGAACAGTAATTGTCTTCATTCTCTTTACCATAAAGAGAGTCTCCTTGCTTTTCTCATCTCATGGAAGAGTTTTTGTGTTGTTTTTTTGGCTTGAGTTTGGGTTTTTTACCCACCATTTTTTAACGGAATTTTAACTCAATAGGAATAAGTTGTAGGGAGGAACAGTCCAACTAGGGAATGTATCTCCTGAGGAAAGATCTTAGGCTGAATGAAACTCCTTATGTATTTATGCCAAGCAAGAAATTTCATCTGACTCTTCCAATATTGAAAATCTTGATTTTTAACGTAAGTAACCAAAGTTGGCCCACATCTAACTAATTTCTACTAGATTTAAAGTCAGGTTGTGATCTTTAATGCTATCATTAATGTTAATTGAATTTGTGTTCTATTGAGAAGTCTTCTGATAAAAGTGCCTCCTCTACACACACTGTAGTTTTCACACTTTTTTTCAGTCATTGTCTTTGTGTTCTCTACTGCTTCAGCCTTGAAAGCCCCGTCTGCCTGGTGCTTAAAATATTTTGTGTGTCTGTCAAGTATGTATTGCAAAAGATTTTAATGTATTAATGGTGGTATTTCACTTTCTCAGTCTGCTTTTTTCCTTTTATAATAATATTGCTGGGATGTTTCCCAGCACAGCTACTGGGAAGCATCCAATAGCCCTTCCAAAAGTTTATGTTCTTTCTTCTTTGCACGGGGCCTTTGAAAAGTGAGCAGCTTGTTAGAGGAAAGCTTTCAGCAGAAGAGAAGGATCTCTTCATACTTTTATTCTCATTTTTTCGGTTTTTGATTCTTTGTGGAAGTGGTCTTTCAGGCATACTTGGACCATAAAACTTCTATGAATGCCAGAAGAATATCATTGTCAGGCACTTTAATACACATTTTAATTTAATTGATTTTAAGCTGCCTGTTTAAGGAGTAATGTATTCCAAGTAATCAGCTTGAAAATTAATAAAGATAATTATTTTAGATAGTAATGGCTCAAGTGTCACCACTAGCAAAGCCACTTTAGGTGACACTTCAGGCATGTCAGCAAAAAGCACAGGTACTGTTAAGTAGATACTGCAGCTGAAAAAATTAATAGACTAATAAATCCTCACCAAATGAAAATCTAAATATTTGGCTTTAAGCTGTAGTATTATAATATCACTAGCAATTTATACCACCATTGTTTTAAATTAATTGTTATTAATATAACTATTCATCATATGTTTTCAAATACGTGATGCTTCTACAGCTGTTACTGTTGAATCTAGAAAATAGGTCCTTGGAGTTGAAGCTGCCTTTTCAACCTGTGTTTCTCACTTGATGATTCCTTGGGAATTTGTACCATACTTGAATTATTAGTAGTCTTTTGTTAACATTGCAATAGCAGTAGTTATTACAGTGCTAACAGCAAGAAGAATAGGAGAGGGATTCTGCATTAGACCTCAAAGGGACTAGATATAATTCAGGGGATGTATATGCTTAGCATAACAAATGCAAATTATTGGAAGTTAGATCTGGGGTTGCCTCAGGCATTCGTAACATCTGCAAGTTAAAATATTTTTCTTTTTGTGGAAGTGACATCAAATATGAAGGGGGGAATTAAGAGCAGGTTGAGAAGAAGCAGAAATAGAGTAAACCATTAGCAGGCTGTGGCTATCCTCTGGAAAATGCATTTGTAAAGTTCAGAGGTCACTGGGCAATGGAGGTTGAATGTTTAGTGACACACCGTGTTGCTCTGTTCCTGGTTGCTGGTGTGTGGTGCTGGAGACAGCAATGTCATTTGAGTGACCACCATAGCTGGTTCCGTGTGATAGAGAACTACCTACACAGTAGCAAGTGTTTGGACTGACTGTGTTTAATGAAGCTGCATCTGTTACTTTTCGCTGTGATTTTCTTCACAATAGCCTGGCATGTGACACTTGAGCACAGCAAACATAAGTAGTGTCTAGCTTTTGGGGGTTAACTTGCAGGATTTCTCATTTTTCTGAGTGAGAAACAATAATATGAAAGCCTTCACAGCTCAAACACATTGCTTTGATTTCAAGTGAGGAATATGTTACATTTCTAGAGAATGGACATTCTATAAGCTATGCATTTCCTATGACCAGGTAAATACAGATTACTTCCAACTAGTCTTTTAAATTCAGTTTTATAATGCTTTTTCTGGTAGCTACTGAGTAGCTACTACTGAGCTGCATTTAACTGGACTGCAGTTGCAGCATGCTCAATGATTAGCTAGTTGTGATTCTTCTATTTGAATTTTACTTGAATAATTTTTTTATTCTTCAAAAGATGAAAAGCACTGTCCATGTCTTGTAAAGGCCATGAAAATGTTTTTCTAGCTATAACACCCAAGAACCTCTGGGGTTTTTTTGAGGTTTCCAACGTGAACATTGCTTCTTGCTAGGAAGCAAATTGAGGCACTTCTATCACTGTATTGAGCTGTGCAAGTATATGTAATCTTAGTTCTTTAACTAGATTGCTGAGCAAATATGCGAACTACTTTTTGTATGTGTGAAAACAAATGAAATGGTATAAACTCAAATATTTGATACTACTTTTAGTATGTATTTTCAAGTGAATAATAAACAAACAACTAAAGCATGGCTAAACATTGACATCCATCTTCTCCTGTGTCAACCCCCTTGAAAAAACAAACTCAACAGTTTGGTTGTATTTGCTAAGATATGTTTGTTAGTGAACAGATATTGTGTGATACTGAGGATCTTCGGTATGTTTTATGACTGATCCTGTGAAAGAAATAAAACATAATTTTCTTTTCTGTAACGTTCAATTTTGTCTTAACCCATTCAAGGAAAAAACTTACTTGTCCAGTTGATCATAATACAGTTTTACCTTTCTTCAGAAATCTTTCTTGCTTGACTAATCCAGTTAGTGGCAGACATTTAGTAGAGATTCCATATGGCATAGTGACGTTGTGTGATCTTCATAAAATACTCCAAAGAAGTGGTTTCCAGCAGGAGGCAATACAGTACAATGTCTCAGCCACCTACTAGCCACATCACACCTTATGGACAGGAATGTTAGTATCATTACAGAGTTGGCAGCTGAAGACTTGACTAAGTCATTACAATTACTTTTCTTCTGGTTTAGACAAGAAAGAGGACCTTTTAATTGGTACAGTTTGAAGGAAGTGATTTTTTTAAAGCTCATTAAGAGATTAGGAGATTGTGTGTTTGATATGTTTCCAGTCCTAATTCTGTAAATGTGGGTGTTTTTTAATTGGTAACAGTCAGTTCTATACAGAGTTTTAAATATTAAAGATATATAATTTGCTGTTAAGGCATAGCAGTGGTTTCATGGCTGGCAAAGTATCATCTCTTGTACACCGATCTTGAAGCAATAACATAACTGGCAAGCAAACCTGGTTTTACAGCTTTGAATAGTTTGACCACATCCTGCTGTGCAGGAACATGCTTATGACTGTTCATGTAAAAAATTGGCAGGCACCCAGTTGCTCATCTGAAGCAAGTTAAAGAATCCTTCTCCATTTTGAGGCGCTGTTTGGCAGCAGGCGGCACTTATCGTCATTGAAAACAATGACGAGATGCACTATGCTTGACTTCCCATCATTATCAGTTTCGACTAATGACTAATAACTGATAAATGTCTGTACTTAGAACTAGTCAGCCTCTTGCTAGCTTTTTTTTTGTTTTTGTTCTGCTAAAGCAATTTTCCTCCTTTTACACTAAGTAGTGTAAAAGCTCTGTAAGAGCTCTGTGTTACCTGTGATTCACAGAGCATTAAGGCATTCTCAGCACACATGAGTGAACAGGTCTTACTGAGGTATTAAACCCAAGCGCTGTATGAAATGTAAAAACAAGAAATGTAAGTGAAAAAAAATATTTACAGATCTTGGACCCTTAATTGGCGAATACTCGGATGACAGGTTACAATGCCTCATGACTCTTGGGACAGAGGTGATCTCTTTGCAAGCCAAAACATAGTTTGGGACGTTATTTTTTTTACTTTTAATTAGCAGTTTGGTTTTACACTCTGTGTTTTGGTACCCTTTGGTACTTCTTGATTAAGGATGCTAATCAAGTTCTTGGCTGGCAGGAGCACATCTGACGGTATCCTCCTACCTGCTCTGTCAAGGTCCTTATCCTACTTTTCCCTTTGCTGCTGATATTTGGGAACAGGAAAAGAAGAGGTAGGATGCTGTATTCACAGTTGTTTATGAACCAGGCAGCTGCTGTTGGATACTGATGATTTTGGTCATGGGCTTATTTCAGGAGGAAAGTGAAAGTAAAGGGGATGTTTATTGTACTTTGAGGATCCAAAAGCCATGCTCGTTCGCTCTAATGGCTGGTTTCCTTTGGAAGGCAACAGCAAGTTGCTGTTGTTCTCATTTGCATCCTTTTCTCTGAGAGGTAGCTGATGAATGGCCATGGACAAATTCCTTGCCAGCAGGATGGTTAAACAGAGAGAGGACACCTGTCTGCAGGATACCCCTTTTGCCCTGTGAATTTAGTCCAAGTCCTGAGAGAAAGCAATAGGGATATGCAGTAAGCTATAGAATATAGTAAAAAGGAAAAATAATTTGAGATTTAACATTAAAAATTGCACAGTGAGTGCAGGGAGTAGAGAAAGAGGGGTTGATGAAATAGTTGTCCGTTTTATTGGGATTCACTTCAGTGGCCTCGGGTAAAACTCACCGATGTCTCTTCTTTGGAGGTAATACTGAGTAAAAGGGATCCTGATGGGAGATCACAAAAAGCCAAGTTATATGAGCAGTGGTTGTGATTAGCAATATTAGTTTTAGTCTGTTTAATTGCATTGCACTGCAACAGCACTTTAAAATGACACATTTCATTTCCTCTGTACCTAAATAAAGATAATCCTTTATAAGTTTGACTAAATCCATGTTTCAGGAAGTCCATGTTATAGTGAACATGGTTAAATCCATGTTTTCTTTGCTCCTTCTCAGAAGAAAAAGTGAATCTCACTAAGCGCCAAACCGAGCCAGTGATTGCTGTATTTGGGACATGTGGAGTAAAACTATGGTGAATGATGCTGAAGAGCATCAGGAATCTCTTGCATCTCAGAAAAGGGCAGGTTCTTCACTACTTGGCTACTTACTTTTTCTAAAAACAAACCAAGTTTGAAAATATATAATAATTCTTTACTTTCCAAGATGGTTAGGTGTGCTCTGACTCTCTGCCTTGGATATATTTGTGCTGGCTTTAGCATGAATATTTTCCAGGAGAATATTCAGTTAAATATTTGGCTGTATTTATAAGACCATGAAGTACTTTTTTTCTTCTGAAGTAGGAACTTTAGTCCATTGAAGACTTACATAGAGAGCAAACTGGCCAAACAGAATCCTCTTGCTTTCTTACATTAGATTTTCTGATTTGTGTAGAATATCCCCCCAAAAAATAACACCTATTTAATCTTTTGCCATAGTACTCTGTTTAATTTGATAAGGGTATATGATTCACAGTTTTCAAAGCATTAAGAAATCTGAGGAGTGGTGAGATAGTAGGAGAAGGTTTAGGGACACTACAAATCTGTGTTTGTAGTGTCAGTTTGGCTCTCACAGTGATATAGCAGAAGTTGTGATTTCTCTGTAGGCAGGTATCTGTTAACAGAGCATGAAACTCTTTGGTTTCACCGGAGTTGGAATTTCACTAGTGAAAGCAAGTATTTTGCAGTTTATTCCTTAGTTTAGACTTCAGTGAGGCTTTGGTTGCGTTAGGTCTTGTATTTTTTGAGTTAATACTTCTTGCGGCTTGAAGTGCAGGTCAAATGGTAGGTCATTAGTGGAGGGAGAGGAGGATCCAAAGGAAATTACCCTAAGGAGCTCTTATACTGAACTTTTGTATTTAGTCCATGAATGGTAAGTGTGAGTAAATATGTAAATGTTAATGCAGTGTTTCCTTGAAGAGAGGGATTACGCTTTTTCTTTTGGAGCTTTAGAAGCAAAATTTTAATTGATACTGCATTTCTTCTTTTTGCTGCCGTAAGGTTTTGACTGAATGATGCCCGGAGACACATCATTGTTTGCATTGTTAAATCACCTGTTGTTCCTCTGCAAACAGTGTGTAGTGTAGAATTCAGAAAATACATGTCTGCATAGTGTTTGAGGGCATGCTCAAGCTTGATATCTTTAATTGTAAACTTTAATGAATTTCCAGTTGAACATTCATCCTCTCTACAGTATCTAGAAACTCCTCACCCTTTTGAAAATGGCAGTAAATTTGCATGCAAGCTTGTTCCATTAATTGCTATTTGACTTATCTATCATGGTGCTAAGCTTTATATTCACACAGCTTAGACTTCCAAGCCAATTTCTGGAATTAATTTAAATATTTAATGTCAAAATCCTAGGACGAAAGAGAGGAAAAATGTTTTGTGTGCTTATTGATCACCTGTTTCAGTAGCAGCACCCATAGAGGAAACTTCCAATGTGATAAAAGTAGAATTCAAACAGTATTCCCTCTGAAGAGTATTACTGTGCATACAATAAGGTTTATAGGTACCAAAACTCTTGTGGAGGTACCTTAGGTAAGTTTTCCATGACACTTAATACTTTACAGTTTCAAGTTAGGTACTGAGTGTTGAATCAGATTTCGCTTTGGTTACTTGTTGGATAAAATGTTGGATTTTCTTAAAAATTGGAAAAAAAATAAAGCTGTGTCCTTTGTATAAAAAGCTGGTTTCCTTAGTCAACTTTCTAAGGAAACTTTATGCAAAATTACTTTGTTATTTTGGATACATAGATGAGTTTGCATAAGAATTCTTCTGATAATCAACAAAGAAGATTTTTTTGTTTAGTTTTTATCATTGTTGGGGTTTTAGGAGGTTTCTTTTTGTTTTCTTTTTCTCTCAAAGAATTTTTCCCCATACAAGCTTCCAAAGAGACAAAAGACCTGGCCACAGGGGGAGGGGTCTAGCTGGCCAGCCTCTTTCACCTGAGGTTTTCTCGTGTGGGGCAGAGAGGTCGCGAGATTTGAACTGGATAAAAGGGTNGAATTCTTCTGATAATCAACAAAGAAGATTTTTTTGTTTAGTTTTTATCATTAATCTAGAGTCTGAAAAGGCTAATATGCCTGGCCTGCATGTTCACTTTTCCTCCTCGACCCTTCAATGTTCATAGGTTGCAATTTCGTGTTTTATTATGCCTGTATTAGCACGTAGTGTGAATAAATAGTGGTGGATCTGGAGTATGAAGTAGTTCTCAGCTTCTGACATCCACATTAACCCTTTTCCAGATTGGGGAGGGGGGCATTACTTTGGTTTGGTTTGGTTTGGTTTGGGGTGTTTTGTTTGTCTGGTTTTTTTGGTCAGGCTAGCTATAGTCAAGTCCTATGGATGGAATACCATTTGTGTCAGAATGCACTACGTGCATTCCTGGAGTGCATCTTTGAGTTTGACTAAATCAGAAAAGGAATCCAATTTGTTCTCTCATATAGCACTCCTTGGTGCAGAACAAAGCATAATAAGTAGAGAAAATGCAAAGTCGCATGCAAATTGTATATTACATGAAATTAAGGATAAAAATGAGATGATTTTAAGAAAGAGAATGAGATTTATTAAAACAAATAAGGAAGTAAAAGCCATCAATATTCTTGGAGAAAGTATTCTGGTTTGTTTGTATTCAGACTTTTTCCTTTGAAAATTATTAGACTACTTTATATGCAGACTTTTCTGGTGACAGTTTTTGTCCTGTCGTCAAGATGTAAATGAACTTGGTTCCTTCAAGGAGAAATAGGTTTCAAACTAGTAGCATAAATTGCAAATAAAATGATACACAGAATGTAAAGTTTGGATTTAATTGTGCAGTGGAGATATCATCAAAGAATAGCAGGCAAACGATATTGCTGATCATTCAACTTCTACAACGTAAGTAATTGACTAAGAGTATTGTGGGACATGGAGCTAAGAAGAATGAGTAGAGCTACTTTTTGTTGGCTTAATTTATTTTTATTTCCAGAGTCCCTGAGGTGAAATATTGACCTCCCTTCCAGCATTGCAATACCCTCCACAGTCATCCTTGTGATTCAGCATGTGTGCTAAGCTGTAAAGAGAGGAGATGAGTAAGGAAGCTAAGGTCTAGCAATAACAGAGGATGTAAGGAAAAATTACTGTGTTGATGATAAGCTGATTATTCATTTTCAACAGAATTGTAGATGATTGTGACTGAAATGTGGGACTTAAAAATGTTTTTGTTAGTTCCATTTCTTTCTAGATTTTTAACTGTTTTTAAATGATCAGGTAATTACCAAAATGGCAATTTTTCCTCCTGCTTTGGTCTGAATATCGTGCCTTTTTTTTTGGTTGTGAAGCTGTTAATCAATTTTTCCAATTCCTAAGGCTTGATGAAATATTCTGGTTCAAAGTATGTAGTGCTCCTGACAAAAAAAAAGGAACAAGGAAATCTATCAATATTCTTTTTATGAAAGAGAGATTTCACAGTAGCATTAACTTATCTTTGTCTGGTTCACCAAGTATGCCTACATTTGTTTGTTGTATGGCTTTACTGTTTCGTGCTTCAGATTGTGAGTATCTAGGATTTAGCCTCTTTTCCATGTTCTGTTTATTCACTGTTAATTATTTTTCAAGCTGAGTTGCTTGAGAACAAGAAAAATTTAGCTTCCATTACCCTCTATTGCAAATGAAGGACAGGCTTCCCTATTGCCTGTAGTCTGCATGTGATTGTAAGATGCTGTTGTCAGGGAACTTTTTAATGCTTGCTGATATTAATGGTTTGTTGTCATTCTTTTCAGCCATGTTTTTGATTTATTGTTGAATATCATTCTGCTTTATAGTTTACTTTTGTATTGAAATTACTTTTTTAAATTACCAATTCAAATACACAGAAGTACTTAAAGGCTCTTAAGAAGCTGTGACTATGTAAAAAGTATAATACTTGTAGCTATAACAAAAGAAAAGTTGCAGGTGAAGCACAGTATTAAATCATACAAGTATGACAACTTCTTTCAGTTCTGGAGTTGTCAGAAATACAGAATACAAGCAGCTCACTACACGGTATTTAATTGGTGTGAAATACTGATGCAGTAAGACTTATGAATGTATACTTTATATTGTTAATAACATAGAATTGATAACTATCTTTTGAGAGAGAGAGGAATTTTAACATTACCTATTATTAATTAATTAATAGCTATAAACATGTAAATCTAAGTATATTAACCAAAGTTGTGCAACAGTTATTGGTCATCTTTCAGTTATGCTGAATTGCTTATCTCTTAATTAGCTGTAACATCTTTCTCTGCTATCTGCAAAAGTAGTACCAAAGATTAGAGAAACCCAAAAAACAGAGTAAAGCTCTCTATCAAAAGAATGGCTATGAACACTTTGCTCCTAGTTGCCTCTTGAGATGACTTTACACCAATAGGTAAGATTTTTTTCAAGTCTTGTTATAATCACGATGAGGAATTTCTTATTTCAGAGATGGTATTACAGATCCCAGCAATGTTAAGAAACAATAGTTTTCGCTCCCTTTTTCCTGAAAGTGCTCCGCTATGTTGTGTTCAGTAGGAGAGTGAACACTAGGCCTCTCTGTGAGTTTAATTCTTTCATCTTTAAGACAAAGATTTTCTTTCTTAATCTACAAGCATTTTTTCAGCCTCATTGCTTGGGGTCCCGTTCACAATCAAAATGTTAGGACTTCCAACTGAATCTTAGCCTGAAAAACAAGTCTTGAAAGACTCACTGTGAAAAGGAGAGCATCCAGTGCCAGCCTCCAGGAAGACACAGCAAAATTATTGTTAATACCTTATGCTAAATAGTCACGTCAACTGACCCTCTACTGTAGGGCCAGCCAGCAGCTGTGTCTCTCCTTACATGTTCTCCTTATGTCATGTCTTCTATGGTATTCAGACTCTTCTCAGCAGTAGTCATGCATTTTACCCTTTTTGTTTGTTTTGGCAGGCAGGCCTATCACTTTGCTTTCAGAAGTTGTCATAACATTCTTCTATCTTTGTGTTTTTCTTAATTTTTTTCCCTGTTAGGGTGTCCTATCCTCTACACACGAAGAATGGAATTGCCAGGATGAGAGCAGTGTTGGTAATTGCACATATCAATGGCAGCTAATTTTAGGTTTAAGCATTTCTGCTTTTCAGTAACTTATCTGAAAGCTTTTACGTGACGGTTATTTGAAGCTGCAGGATCAGCCCACTTGAGAAGGGTGCATCTCTTTGGGTATCTAGTTATGTCAGTGTCTGTAAAACACCTCAATGAAGCTAAAGCTAAGTTTTGTTACAGAGATAGAATCTTCAGATTAAACCTCTATTTAATATTTGCAAAGTCTTATTCATGTACCAAAATCATACATTCAGGCATTTCTCTGTGTTACCAAAGCTGAGCAATACATAATTTCTATATGTGTGGGTCTTTTTTAGTTTTGCAGAGCTTTGGTTTACTTTCTTGAATCTTTCTTTGTGGGATGCCTTTGTATTCTATGTATCATTTATTTAAAGTTTGTGCAAAGCTGATTAATTTCTTGATTTTTTAAGATTACTTTCATTCCACTTTTTCATTCCACAAATTGGAAAAGGTGTTTGGAATATAATTTTATGTATTTTCTGTTACCTAGCTATATTTGCTGTTACTTTCTCTATCGATGAGACAGAAACTGTTTTCACAGTAACATTTGAAGATTTGTAATTAGTTGCTTCATTTTCACCCTTATGCTTAGGCAGTTAAAACACTGACATTAATATTGCTTTCAGATACTTCAGTATTGAAGTTTCCTAAAAATCCATGGAAAAAGAGCAAATACTACAAGTTCAGATAATTTATTCAAAAAGTGTCTATTGTCCCTGACGTATCTGGAGAGGTTTGTGCTTTCACCTACCTAGCTGGTGTTTTTAGTTTGTAATAATCTCTAGTTTAAAGTAGCTTTTATTACATGTTAAACAAGTTTTGTATGGATATTTACATCAGAAAATGTTCAAGAACTGCCGCTTAAGCAACCAATGGCTCAATTGAGAGTACAGAATTTATCAGGACAAACAGACAGTATGTACTACAAGGTACATCTGCAATACCATGATTACAATATCAGAATAAAAATATTTTAAAACTCTGCCATCTATACAGTGATCCACGATACTGTTTTCTTGAAAAATGTGATGATATTTAAGGACGGACCAGAAGTATTCCTGTCCTTTTGTGCAGTAAGTGCCAACTTAACGTTTCAGCAATAGCCTTGTTTGCATATGGATTTTACAAAAATCCATTGAAGATTATTTGAAAACCAGCTCATTAGAATGACAGATTGCTTACCAAATTTTGTTTTCTTGTCAACTAATATTGGTTACATTCAATTAAACAAGGTTGTATTTTCTAAAAACATAATCTCTGTCAGCAGCTGAGTGCCTTGCTTATATCTGCAGATCAGATTCCTAATTTCTAGATCTAGTTGGAAGATTAGGCTGTGAAGATTAGGCTGTTTCTAAAATTTCTCCCTTTCGTAAAGCTTTCACATTTTCACTACCTCTATTCTACTATACATATTGTTCAATTACCAACACTGGAGATTTTTAAGTGGGGGTGAGGGAAAGGCTTTAAACAAAAGCAATTGTCAGCTTTCTGTCATGGTGTGTTGTCAGATGTTTGACAAGCTGTTTCTTGGCCACAGGCCATCTGGTTGTAATGGAGCTGACTACTCTTCTGAGGAACCAGCAAAGCATGTGGCCACATGAAGCAATAGCTCCGTGTCATTTGGTCAAGTCAATAAAGCGAAGGTTTGGGGTATAGTAATCCCAGTTCTGACATGATCTTCTTGGTTGATTAAGATTCTTAAACTTTCTGTGCTAATTTGTCATCCCACAAAACCAGAAAGTACTACTTACTAACTTGATTTGAGTGTTGGAAAAATTGATTAGTCAGTGTTTACGAAAAGTTATAACATAATTAATTATGAGTATGATTAAAGAAGAGTTATTGAGAAGAATCATGTAATAAAGAGCATATGTATGGGGGGGGAAAGTGAAGTAAAAATATAGACAAAAATGAAGTGGTGTACTGGAGTGAACCTTACACAGGCCAAGATAAGAACTGAGAATTAGAGTCTACATTATGTGTACATTCTGCCGTGCAAAAGAAAGGAAGAAAGATGCTGCATTTGAAGGAGGGAGAAAATAGAGAACTTGGAGAGGGAAGATGTATGTTTCTTCCTTTCAGCAGTGAAGGAGGAGAAATAATTTTTTTTTTAAGTTACTAAAAATATAGTTTATGGGTTTCTGAAATTTGCGTTCCTTCCTTTCATTAGGAACACATAATCTTTGGGAGTTGCATTGATTTCAAAAATGCATACTAAGACCATAAATAAAATAAGATCAGAATAGTATTTTAATATTCAGATGCTTTGACTTGCTTCTTGGGGACCTTTCTTGCAGTACTACGTAGTACTTAACCACGGTAGAAATTATTTCAGGTAGTCAGCAGGGTATTTAGGTCTTAGTTTTTGTGTAAGTAGTATATTAATACATGTTCTGCATTAATGGCAAATTTATTCCAAAACCTCTTGGGTGTTGTGTAATTTTATTCTTTAGATGCTTTTAAAGATGTTGAGGTTAATTACTCTGAAATGTTTTTCTATGCAGAAGTTTCTGCTCTGAAATCATCTCTTGTATCTATATGCTGGACTCATTGATATCCATTGAAAGTAAAACTGATCCTAGTCTAAAGGTCTTGTAGACCTTTATTCAGTGATTTAGGATTTAGCCAATCAAGATTACTTTTTTATTTCTTGTCATTACTTTTAAAAGAGAATCTTGACTCTTGAGTGCTCTTTCGCTCTTGTGATAAAATTTTAATTAGTATTTTCCATTTGCTGAATTATTTGGGAGTATTCGTAATTTCCTTTGCTTTTGAATATAACACACTGACATGAATTATAATTTCTTTGTACTGTGACAGTGTCTAGTATTTCTAAAACTCTGCAGTGGGGTGTGAGTAGGCGTACTACTTGTGTACTACTCATCTGCTTACATGCTTTGTTTATACATTATTTATTAGACTTATAGGCATGAAATTAAAAAATTGAATTAATAATGTGACTTTGATGTAAAGCAGAAGTTGCCTATTATATGTGACAGGCAATTAGGAAAAAAACACTCACTTTAGTTTAATGCATTTTTGCTTACGTTCAGACCCAGTACAGCCTCATGAATAAGTGTTTGACTCCAGGTTACTAGGTTTGTGTTTTGATTAGAAACAACTCAGAGGTGAGGTAAGTTTGTTAACTTATATGCAATGGACACAGGAAAATGTGAAGGTGACCCAGTTGTGTGGCTTCAGCAGCTCCTGCTGTTGTTTCTGCCTGCAGATGAGGAGTCTGTCAGCAGCCCCTTTTGCACAGGCGTGGTCATCCAGTGCACAGCCAGCACAGGAACCCTGCTTGAATGACCTGTGAATCACATACAGCTCAAGAACATCACCTATTCTATATTTCTTGCACATTTTTATAATGAGTTTCATTGATTAGGAAAGTCTCTGTGTTTTGAACTCATTGAGAAGTAGATCAGGGTTGTTTTGATATTTGAAATATCATCATTGCAAGGAAGTAAGAATATGTAGAGAATGCAGTTGGGTGGGTAAGTATCATAGTGCTACTCAGTGCTGTGGACTTGCTGCACGTGTAAGGATGCTTAACATGAAGGGTGTAAACAGTTAAACTTTGTTGTCTGAATTTTCTGAATGTTTCACTGTGCACTTACAGTTCCTTTAACTATTAAAATGAAAATAAATGAAAACTTGTTTTGCTGCATTTGAAGTGTTCAGAAATAGACAGGGAAAGGAATGGTAGGAGGAAACCTAGTCATGTCCACAGCGTATTATCTGCCTTAATGCTACAGGTTGCAACTGGCTCATAGTGAAAGAAAACAAAAATGTTTTATTTGTATTTTGATGCATTTATTTTTGTAGCTTTTTGAAGCAAGGCACTGTTGCACTGCTACAGAAAAATGGAAGTGGTTACATTTAAGTGTTTCTCTTACTAACAGAATATAAGTTTTTAAAGATGCATGTGTTTCTGAGGCCTGAACTCCACAAAAACACTTTTCTTTCTTGAAGCTGCAGTAGTTTTAAGCTGGTGGGCATTGTGTAAATAATCATTCAAACACATTTGTTGGTGGTTTGCCAAAACTTGGAAGTGAAGTAATTTTTTTCAGAGGTTAGAAAACCTTAATTCAAAATTACAATTTAATGGAAAGTTTTTTCTAGTTATTATTATGCAGAAACTCATTTATTACTGTATTTCTTTTAAAATTATTACTTTAGAAGAAAAAGGATAAATTCTATTTCTATAAGTGCTTCCAAACATCTGCAGTTCAAAGTACATAATTCACAGTGACACCAAAGGTTGGTTTGTGTTTTGACTGGATGACTTTGGTATTATTTTTGTCTGCAAAGGAAAGAGTGTATAGCATCCAAGTGGCGCAAGATGTTTGCCTCTCCAGAAATTGTGATGAATTTGGGACAAGGGGCAGACTGTTAAAAAGAAAAAAATATTGAGGGGAGGGAGAAGAAGGGCAGTCAAAGTGAGAACACTTGCATTCCATTTGGCATATTTGAGCTGGGAGCCAGTCTGAAGTACAGATGATTACAAAGTAAGAAAAGGTGAACAAAATAACCAACTAAGAGAAGAATCAGTTGAATTGTTTTTGTTTGCCTCACATGGTTATTTATTGTATTCAAGTTTCCACAGGTGAAGACTTAAAAATATAACAGGTGAAAAACTAGCTTTGTTTCTTCGTCTTTTTCGTGTCTGGTGTCTGGAATAATTATTTGTACTTCAGTTGTTCACTGCAGTGAATATATGTTAACTGATTTCAAAACATAGATGCACTTTATCACTTCTGAAAGTATTATGCTGTGTAGTAGTAGGATCTCAGTACCCCATAAACTTATCTTTCAATGGTATTGATGCATTTTCCATCCATGTATGGTGTGCCACTTTGCTCATGAGTGTTTTGCTTAAAATGCATAAAGGAAAAAAATGCATGTGGGAAAATAGTTCTGCCATTCAGATGGACTCTGACTTTCCCAGAATTTGGAGAACATAAACCATTTTCCCAAGTTATTCGGTAGGAACTAGGTTATTTTTATTCCACACTACTTCAGTAATTGAGAATTCCAGTTCAGCAAGGTCTTCATGCATAAAAGTCCACAGAATGTGGCAGAGTACTCACTGTTTGAAGTGAAGGTGCTGATATGCAATCAAGTCATTATGCACTGGCTGACCCAGAGTGAGTGACTTAGCACTCAGTTTTGATTTTTGTGTGACTTGAATAAAAATATGTTACCTTTAGCTTAATGACAGAATTAAGCTATTTGTGGGAGACTGCGGTTATGTATTTTTAAGCTAGGGAGGCCTCATAAGACTTGCGATCAGATCAGACCAAAGATCCACCTGCCTCATCAGCCTGTCCTCTGGTCAGTACAGGAACAAGCACATTGCATACCTCCATCTCGGCACTGTCACTTTTTTCAGCAAGCTCCTCAGTGGACTCCTGTGTGTTTATGCCAGTGCTGATTCTTAAGTTTGTAAGCACTGCAAGTTTTGATAAGGACTTTAGATGAACAAATGTATTCTAATGAAGTATTGTCTTTTGTATGTGCAAATTGACTAAGACAATCAAATATTATTCAGAATTCAGGAAAGAATGTTCAAAATTTTGCTTCATCTTATTAACATTTGTTTCATTAGACTTTGACCCCCATACCTGTAATAACAGAAACAAATCAATTGCTTTCCTTTTTCTGTAGCATATAAATGGCATAATGTGTTGACTTTTTTTCCCTAGCATATTGCCATAAGTTCAGAAGAGGTTAGTTTGGATTCCTTTTAATGAAAGGCAATGAAAAATATTATATGCCATATAGTAATATTAAAAGCAAATATAGATGTAACAGGATTAAATAGCCACCAGGACTGCATTTGTATAAGAAAGTGTTATGGTTTTCTGTTATATTCAGTTTTAGCTGTTGCTTCCTGACCCAGGGAGTGTCACAGTACCCTTTCCTGGGTCAAATCTGTGCTGAAATACAAAATGAGAAATTCACCTGACATTACCATCCTAGTTCAATGAGATGAAAGCAAGAGACCTTGATGTAGCATTTATGTCTCTTTGAAAGCACTTAACAACCTGATTGACCTAAGAAGTGCAGAGTTAAACAGGCTTCTGCATGTAACATCTAGGGATAGATGTTGTCTTCATTCAAACAAACTGCACAGGGACCAAATGGTTGGGGACAGGGAGTTACTCTGCTCTGTTAATGCTTTGCTGTATTCCATCTTTGTCTCTGCTAACATTATTTTTCCAATAGCTTGCAGGTTTTTGTTTACTTTTGTGCAATGTCTGGACCTTTTACTTTGAGAACACCTCACTGAAGATCATGTTAAATAACAATCAAAAAATAACTCATCAATCTGTGTAGATGTGACAGGTACCATAACACTATGTTAACATGTTACAGGTACAAGTTGAAGAAGAAAATGCTGAAAAGCTGACAGCATGTTAAAGATGATTTGTTTATACAAGTGCTAAAGTTATGTTTGATATGTTAATGCAACCTCATTTTCTAGTAAAGGCCAAACACTATTAAGTGGTTATTTGCATTGATTTTTCTATCTTCTGAAATGCTTGCTTCAAGGTAAACGATCTTTACTCCTTTTGTATAACTGACACTGGGGCTATCTTTTAACAATCACTTTCTGGGTGGGCCTCATGGACTTTATTCAGTGGTATTCCCCTGGTCCATTTCTTGACCTCTCCATCAGTGTCCCTTTTAGCAGATGCTCTTTTTTGCAATTTGTCTGGATTTTCCCTGTGGCGTTCCAACACTCCCACCTGGAGAGTCACTGAAAGGGGTCAGCACCCAGTGCAGCTTGAACTGGTGCCTCTCACAAACATACTCATTCTGCTGAATCATGTTACCTGATGCTCATTTAAAAAGACTCAACAGTAGCCTAATAGTTTACATTTTAAGATGAGAGTGAAGAATATATTTACTTGCTGTCTATCCTTGCTTTCCTGGCTGAATCTCTTCTTATCCTTTTGTTATGTTACCTGCTTAGCTTTTAATTTTGTTTCTTATCTGCTTGGGATATATCCTGTGCTGGGTACAGAGATATTTGTTTGAAAAGACTGAGTGTATTTAGAAGAGTTGCATGGTGGAAATTGATTTAAAGAGAAGATTGAGTCCCTGTTGCTGGGAATGGATGATGTAGTGACAACTGTGCAGTTGGGCAGGGATGGCTGCTCAAGGAACACTTGGAGTAGGCTTAACAAGGTTCACTGTCTGTCAAGTACAATATCACCTGAATCAGGCTAGCTAAGGTAGGAGACTTTTGGAGGAAATACCTTCAGAGAGGAGAATGAATGTGTGGGTTTGAAAGAAGAGAGGAAACCTTTGTCAGGATTGGTTTTGGGAGTGGGGTTTTTTTTTACCTTCAGTATTGCCTCTCTGGCTACAGAATTCTGAATGCACACAGTAGACCACACAGTAAAGTTAATTCTTATTAAATTGTTTGTGTGATACCTTTATAAAATTACATTACCATTTCTGAGGCTTTAATATCCTTTACTCAGCAAAGTAATTAGTGTTCTGATCAAGACATTTTCTCATTGACATACGTCTACACTGCTCTCATATTCCTTGATGTACTCAAAGTATCTGAGGTAGAGAAGCAGTTTTCTCAGTTAACAGCCTGTGTTTCATAAAGTGTTGAACTCATGGGAATTTGCATTTAAGGGCACAATTAAACCCCAGATACGATGTTTAGGTAACCTGTGTTGCACAAAATACATTGTCTGCTTGAAGTTTTCCGGAGTGTGAATTTCCACAAATTTGAGATAACAGAATTTAGACATAGTATTTCAAATTAAACACTTCCTTTAGCTTTCAGTTTTCTTAAAAGGATACATCCAACATTTCCTTTTTGTCAGTACCAAGTTGGATGATGTCTTCTCTTCGCTGTGCTCCAAAAAGTATTTTTATATATGTTTTTAGAAGGAAGTTCAGTTTCTTACTTGCAGCTGTTGGCATTTTAGAGCCCTGGAGTGAACCAATAAAACCACATGTTCTTTTAAAGAACATCTATTTTTACTGGACCTTGCTAACAACTAGTGACACAGAATTCAAGAAATGTTGGCTCAAATGAATAGAAGGGCTGCATTGTTTTATGTTCTATTTTTAAAACTTTTCTTTACAGCAAGATTACACTAAAATTTCATATGCTCCTGCTCTTACGAAAAGGAGTGCTTGTCTTTAGAATGTTGTTTTAATATTTTAAAAGTAGTTCAAGTATCAAAGTCGTAAAGTATAAAATCTTACTAAGACACACACAGTGTTGCTGCTTAAGAGTATTATTATAATGCTTTCACAAGAAGAGTAATTGAAGATTTTACTTCCTGGACAGCCAAGAATAAATCAGAACATCTTCTGTTAATACATTGTTTCCAACATAATAAAACACTTAGGTGCAAAGGTTAAATTAGATCACCATTTCTTTCAGTGGTGCCTCAAATTGAATTCAAGCAGTATACTAGCTGAATATGCCCTGGTTTTTTTCAGATATCGACACTCTTAGTAGAAATGAAATGAAAGAGAAATTACGAGATGTTCCCAAGTTTGACGTAAATGTAGTCGTATCGAGATTGACTTGATAGGGAGATTCATCCATTTTATGTTACCTCTGTTGCATCTTTACTGCACTTTACTTGTTCTGTGTTCTGCAAGATCCTGGAGTCCCACTGCTGCTATTTATTTCAGTGTCCTGTCTTCACAGGAGTGAAGTGGAGTGCAGAGTTAAGATTGCATCTGTGCCCTTAGTTGTACAGTCTGCTCTGTACACCTTTTTTGTACAGTCCTGCAGCTAGGTTTTGCTCTTAGCATATTTCCACATACCTTTTGGAATCAAGAGAATAGCATGACGATAAATTCAAGTTTTAAAGGTAAATTGAGATTTTAGTCTTTTTAATAATATTTACTCTACAAAAACTTGTGCTGTTGTCAAATTACGGATTCCAAACACCTGTTTTGAAGAGGAATGTTGGCAAAGCAGAAAAGTGAGTGTCCTGGTGATCATACATGGTGTAATGTATAGTGCCTGAAGTGGTAGATTGGGTTTTTTTAATGGTGTTTCGATCACGTAAACGAAGGAAAAAATGTTGCTAGAGGAAAAAAAACCCCATAGTCTGTGTTTAGTTCCTCAGTATTTTTATTAACACCTTCATGTCTGCAAACACGTAATTTTCATACTGGACATGGAAAAAAAATTACAGCTGAGATTCTGTGATTTGTGATTTTTTGTGTGTGTGTGTATATGTGAGATAAACATAGATATTAAATATCTCAAGTATGTGAAAATACAATCAAATGCATCTTAATATTTTTTCTGTATTTCTCTATCTGTGCAAAAATGTCTTTTTTTCTTGCAGTAAAAATGAAACTGTACATTAAGGAAGTTTACAACACACACCAAGAGAATGCTCTAGGCCAGAAAAATTCATTGCCTTTAAAATGGGTAATCCTGTTAGAAATAAGCTCAGATTTCTAACGTAAGTAATGAAATATAACAACAGATATGTGAATGGAATTTTTAATAGTACTGTTGGGCTCCTACAAATATTTAAAAATTATTCAAATAGAGGAATAGATAATTCTGGTTTATATACTATACCGGATGAGCAGTACATTGGTAAGGTTTTATTTTGTGTTTAAGAACTGTATGTATTGGTATGTCTTTAAAATTTCTGTCTCAACATCCTTTAGCATTCCTTATTTTACTTAGACCTCAGTTATAATTTTTTCAGTTCTGCTGCTTTCTGTTTCACAGTTTTTCTTTTTTTAGAGTTTACATGAGCCAGGCTTCATTGTCCCATATACTGAATTGCTCAGGAATAGGTTGTATGTACATGATGGGAAGCTCAGTTCTGTGTTGTCCACAGTCACTAAGGTAGCACAAGAGACTGACATTACCAGGTCTTCCATTTGCGACATCAATGCTTACATGGGCATTATATCAGAATTCTTATTTCTTTTTTGCTAGCGTGTTCAGAAAGTATGTATTAAAATATTCTTTATCAATTAATTGTCTTTTGTTCCCACAGTCTATTAGCTTTGGGTTTTGGTGGTCATATCCAAACTACTTGCTTGTAATACATTGTTGTAAAATGCTTCTCCTGGTACTCTGCTTTTCCCTAGTTCTAACAGTTGTTCCCCTATGTCTTCTTGGTACTTCGTCCGTTTTGTTTTGCTTTTTTTTGTAAAACAGTTTTTTTCATGAACTGTCTGCTGACAACTAATTGCTCTTTCAAACCAAGGAACTGGGCAAGACCTTTTATAGTTAACATAAAAAGAGCGAAATATAATTTGGTTCACAACTTGCAGATTTTTAATCATTAAAATAAGTGCTCAGCAGACAGCAGTAAGTATACGTGTATATGCACACAGTTGCAAGTGCTAATTTTTTCATTTCTTGTCATTAAGTTAAATATTTAAATAAAACAATCTTAAAACTTCTTTCAATATGTTGTGTGTGTTGGAGAATTAGAGTAACCTCTTAGTGTGAAAAATACAAGCATAAAAATTCATGTATATTTTCCAATAAAAGGCTGGATCCTTAATTTGGGAGGAGGGTCTTTCATTTGCTTGCATTTCAAAAAGCATGCATTCTTTCCTTTATATCTGCTTACTTAATACATAAAAGCCAAAATCTAGCCATATATTGGCATAACTGGGAGCAGATATTCAACCCAACATTCTGATAAATATCTTATTTGATACTTAGCTTTTTTGGCATACATTGGACCAGGAAGAAACTGAACAATTATACACATTTAAAAAACATAGCTCTAGTATTGTCTGGGATTGTAACTTGCTTTTTTTGTCTGATGCTTTCACTACTGCAGAAATGGTGATGGGGTTATTTACGTTAAGTCGTTTGGCTTGTTGAAAAAAAATATGCCCACACTCCTCTACTTAATGGGATTCTTGCCTCGTTGCAGTGCAAACGGCTGGAGCAGGAGCTTCATCATCTGAAAGAGCAGAACCAGACTTCAGCAAACAACACGAGACATATGACTGCTGAAAACAATCAAGAACGTGCTCTGAAGGTAAATCTCCATTTCTTCTTGCAGGCAAATTAAGGTTGTAAGCCCCTGGTGCCAGCTTTCTGGGCTGCATATATCAGTTGTGTACATTTCGGCAGAAGTGAGCTATGGTGTTTGCCAACAACTGCTTCTTTAAACACAGATACAGCACCCTTCTGTTATGGTTTTATTTTATTTTTCTTATGAAAGCAACAAGAAAAAAAATAACATATCCTCCAAATTATTGGGCTGGTAATTAACACTAAATTCTTGAGATCTGTCCTTGCAATATTGCATTGTATAAGGTGAAAAAAACTGCAACTATTTGCCTCGTGGTACCTTTGCAAAACTAATATTTTAAAGCATGGCTGTTTGATCTGCTCCCAGCAGTGTGTGCTATATTAATAACATTGTTGACCGATACTACTAGTGACCACATAGTTGATACTACTATTTGCGAAAGGGTAGCTACTTGGAATTGGGAGGAGGAATAATAAGTCTTGTCAATAAGAATAAAAATGAGCAGAGAGGCGGGAGAGGGTCAGAGAAAGGACAGTGTAAAGTGACAGGTTATTGCTGCTTTGAGAAAGGGAAATTGTAATGTCAGTGGAATTGATAGCTACATACCCAGCAATCTCACCATTAGCCAGGATAAGAGACTGTGCCAGGTGAGATGTGCAAGCATTGTGCACACCTCTTCAACTACTATATTCTTAAAAAATCTCTTTTATCAGTAGTGAAGAGATAATACAAATACAGAAGTTACTCTGTTTATATGGTGTTGTCATTTTAAAACTGTTTGATTTAGACAATGAGATCCAAAGGTATCTCATTTATAGATATTCCTCTGCCTTCTTTTTCTATTTTTTTTTTTTTTTTTTTTTTTTTTTTTTTTATATTATTTTTTATACCACAAC
>VZTE01004413.1:2135711-2241255 GCA_013397775.1 Eulacestoma nigropectus
TTTTTTTTTTTGGGAAACATCATTATTCATACAACAACTTGACCAAAGCAAAGTATAGGAATAAAAGTAAATCCTTGTGTAGTTTGACATTTCTCAGTAAGAAAAACAATAAATATAATAATAATAAATGGAGAGAGGCTGTGTGCCACATAAATGCTGTATGTTCCATGGGTTTATAATTGCCATCAAAATCTATGGTGAATATTACAAAATCAGGTGTGCAATACTGAAAGCAGATGATTAGAAATGGAGATCAGAAACATTCAGGGCTGTTTCTGACTGCAATAACTGCATTGTTTTAAATCTGGTAGCACTAAAAGTTAGTGCGTGCCAGGCATGCTACTTTTTGAACATAGTATTGTTTTTCATTAATTGCATGCTGACTTGTTTTTCTGTGTCATTGAAAATATGCACAGAGCCTTTCTGCTAGAAAAAAAAAATTATTTAAGCTACGCTTTTTGCATTTAGTATTGTCTGACATAATGCTTACAGAATAATTATATTTTCAGAGCAAGAAGTGATTTGATAGTTCAGAGTGTTACTAGGATTTCATTCTAAGCCTGATATTGCTCTCCCAGCACCTAATCTTTAAAGAATTTCATTTCTGACTGTCACAGGAATTTTTTTATTTTTCAGAGTTAAAGGTTAATTGATCATGGTCTTTTAGAGATGAGAGTCTGGGGAGGAAAAAAAAGACCTCTTTTCAATTTTTAGTAAAGTTGAATGTTTTTTAATATTGTAGCTCCGTAGAGTTTGTCTCAGTTCATATTACTGTTTCCTAGAGTGAGGACAGGTCCTCTGGAATATTTTTTAAAAGGCAGAATTGTATTCTTGACCTTGAAAATTTTAAAATGCCCCAGTGAAATATTGCCAGTAGTAGTTAGCTTTGATATACAGCACATTAGCACGCATCCTGACCTCATGTAAATGAAAAGCTTATCACCCACTTCTAGTGTAACCACAGCCTGGAAAACCGATGTCGGGTCAGGATGAAAGCCATGTCAGTGACTCACGTGGGAGTGGGTTTGGTTGGTGCTCTGGGGCTGGCTGCAGATGGCTGGGGCGCTCCTGCTGCTGTCAGCGGCACAGCTCCCAGAGGAAGAAGTACCCAGCCAGAGCCCTCCACGGGTCACACACCTCCCCTGTGACACCCTCCTGTTCTTAGCTGGCACCTCTTGCCTCTTGCATTCACTCAGTAGCTCCTGCAAGGCTACACGCAGAGTGCATGTACAGACCCAAGCATCCCATCTTGTCCGCTCTCCACCACAGAGCACCCCCTGGACATTTGACCATTTTCAGAGAAACAGGACACATCATTTGTCTCTGTGGTACAGGGTAAATGTCAACTCAACTTTTATTTTCACTGTGATCCAAGAAACTACATTTATTTTAACCACCTCCACATGCAAACTGGGAACTGTGCTGTGTATTATTAACCTGTCCAGCAGAAGGAATCCAGGTATTTCTTCTAGGTCTGTCCAGGACACTTTGTATCAAAAAAGTTTTTTTTTAAAAACTTGTAATTTTCCCTATTCTCTTAGACTTAATTAATGTTAAGGCAATCTGTTGGTTCAGTTTGGCAAAATATGTATTCTGATGATGGGGAATTTGATCTGCTTTAGGTTTTCTTAAGGGGGTAACAGAAGTGTAAACATCGGATGTGGTGCAGGGATATTTGCAGTCTTAATTGGATAAAAATACAGTAATCAGGATCAGCTAGATTAAGGATAGCATAAAAGTTTGTAATAAAAGATGAGATCATTACCTCTATGGGACCCTGAAATACACTTAAGAACAAAACCCAATGGCTGTTGTTTCTTTTTTTACTTTTTAAAATCATCTCACAGTAGTGAGTTGCTTGGAAGGAAAAAAGTGTAAGACCAATCCACAAGAAACCTATTTCATTCCACTGATGTTAGGGTCTATTAGGTGAAATAAGCTGCAAGCTTTCAGATTTATTTTTTGATATATCAGCTCACAGGGCTACTGCCACCCTTTGAGGCAGTAGCAATCCAGAGTCAGGAGTGAGGCAAAGCAGCAAGGAGACACGTTATAACTGTGGGAGGGGTGTGGTGGCAGTAATTTGGCTAGAGTTGGGATCTGGAAATCACAAGGATGATGTAAACACTCTTTTGCAGATTTTTGTTTTTGCACTTTTAGATTCCATGTCACATCTGAGGATAATGTGACAAATGAAACATATGACACATAAGGCATGCCATGCACATTATAATGTGCTATTTCATCTTACTGTGCCATATAACATCTGCACAGCTTGGTAAGATAGCTCTTCTTAACTAATCTCTTTGTACATATTAGTAGCATGTGATTTTGAATTTCCATATTTCATGTATTTATTGCATAGAAAATTCTTTACAGCATTGTGGGCCATTCAGCCCCACAATGCCAAACTGGCACTCCTAATTTTTATAATATTCTTATTAGTCATAGGGGATTGTATTAATTGACTGAAAAGGCCAATTTCAAATCTTCCCTTCAGGCAATGCCCACAACTGCACAGAGGTCATTCAGAGAAGCATGTGGGCCCCTATTTCCATAGTTAAAGTAAAATAATCCTCTTCTTTGTGAAACCATTTTTAAAAATCTCTTAATATATTTCACATTGAATTATAGCTAAATCTTTTAGGGATAATTGCTTCCTAAGGGCCTATACATTTGCGCTCTCAGTACATTTTCATAAAATAAGATCTGCAGAGTGCTTTGCAGTTCTAATGTGTCAGGGTCTATATGTAAGATTATTCATTTGTGCTTGGCCTTCATAATTAACATTTGGTCTCTACTGATTCTGATAAATGTATTCCCACAATACACAGAAACAACTGATTCAATTAAACATAGAAAAGTTGAAGAATTGCTACTTTTTCATTATTTTTCAAATAGTCATTCATTATACTCTTGTTAGCTTTGCAGTGTGTAATTTTGAAATTCAGAGGTTTCAGTAATACCTTTTTTCTAAAAAAAAATAAAAATTTTTCCGGTGTGCATGTCCTCTTTACTGAGTTGAAGAAGAAGAGGAAATAATTCTTGTGAAAGAAATAACTTAATGTGAAATTTCTTAATGTGGAAATAACTTAATGTGGGAAATGTTTAACTGGATTTGAATGAAATAAATAGAGATGACTTGATCTGTTTCACAGACCTTCTCTATTTTATAATTTTTAATTAGGTAGTATATTCTTCTCAAAGCACCTATTAATCTACTTTAAAGATCAGACAGACATACTAATTTTACTTCCAAGGCAAACTCTTGAAAAGGAGAGGACTATTTCATGGTGATATACAAATCAGGTGCCCTTTACTGACTAAATGAGATTACTCCATCCAGTTATGATGTCATTAGAACTTAAAGGGGTTATTAATCTCCTTCAGAGCTGTTGAGATGTTACGTCTTTTGTTTTGATTGGCTTTTTTTTTTTGTAATGTCTGCCTTTCTTTTTAGTTGTGATTTTTTGTCGACTTTATCCTGCATGCTTCCATCGTTTTATTAAGAATATAATAAATTTATATTTAAAGCCAAAAAAGTGACCTGAAGGAGCTGTCAGAAGTTTGTCTACAGTAGTGTCATAAAGCAACTGTGCCTGATGTCATCTGCTTTCTGCTGATACGTAAGAATCAGGTCAAGGGCAGGAAATCCACAATGCATGGCAGTTTGGTAGTTGTTCCAGTGATGATGCCTGTGAGGAAGCCACTCTAGAATACTTAATTTAAGTATTCCCTGATGCCTTTCATAAATTGTATTAAGTTCTGTTTTGATTCTTAGAATTTCCCACATTCTTAGAGTAGAAAACATTTTTCCATACCTACTTGACAACACCAACCACAAAACCAAATCCAGCTGACTAGTCAACCTGTCATCCATGAAGGGCATGGTCACAAGAGATTCTGATAAGAGCTTAAAAAGTCTTTCAAAAGCTTTAACATGAAGTATAAAATGTTTGCTACTGTTGAAAAGCCGAGTATTCATGCTGTTGGAGGCATACAATATTAACTATGGGAAAAGTTGTCCTTTCAGATAATGTGGCCTTTATTTGCAAAAATTAAATAATTCTAACTGGTTTTAGGTTTGGTGCTTCAGAGCTGAAGTTTCATAAGTTTAATAAGTTCAGAGCTGGTTTATGGCTATAAAACCTCTGATTTCAACAGACATATGCTTTTTAAATGCTCTGTAATCTAGGGAAACTTGTCTAAAGCAGTGATGGGAAAAGAAAAGATTCCAATCTCATCTCTTCTATTCAAATTCCAGTTCAGCATATAACTTTTACATTTTAATTGTTATTAATTTCATCCTTTCATAATAATTTTACATGGCACAGTAGAGATCACTTTTATTCATTGGACAGCTGGAATGTGAGTTTGGAACATGTCAAGGCTCAGCCACATCCAGAGTGCCACTCTGCCACTGTCAGCTATTGCAACTGTTGCGCTGTAGTTACTGCAGTGCTGTGTGACTGATGGAAAATAAATATTCACAGATGAATAGCTGTGTTGTCCACTAGTGAGATGGGTGTTACACCTTTCTTTAGCTTCTAGCTGCAAAGCAGCTAGACATTGCAAAGAGTTTAAAACTTATTACTGATCCATTTGTCAGTATGGTGTTATTGTTCAGTACAGGATGCTTTTTATTTAGAGTGGTTGGTTTTTTTTTCAATTAAGCACCTCAGCAATATTCATATGTTGAACAATCCACCCTTTTCTCTCACATTTTGTTATGAATGCTTCTGGCCAGTGTTCATTGTTCCTTCTGTATCTAACAAAGTAGCAACCTGTGAAAGCTCAACTCAAGAGCTCGCTCTGTGAAATTAACCCAAAAGCAATCGTGCTTTTCATCCTGGGTGCCATGTGCTGCTATCGAGAAGAAAGGACTGCTGTCACATTTGCAAATGATTTTATAGGTATGTTTGAAAGTAGAATGCCAGCTTCATATTGGAAATAGAAGGGGTGAAGTAGATTGCAGATCTGTCTCTCAGTGAAAGGAGATACACTGTGCCCTTGCATTTACTTATGGTCTGTATCTGTTTTTCTGAAACTAAAGGAACATTTCAGGACCAATGGGAATAGTTAACAGGCTTCTTGGAGGTTATCTCCAGCAAATAATATGTTCTTACAGCTAATCCTGAAAGGTTCTTCATGCTATTCTTCCAATAACTTACATGAGGATAAAATACTACAGGATTTGTCAAAGTTAGCTGCAATTTCTAACTTTGTGCAAGAGCTGTTTCTGTAGTTCGGTTTCTTCTCATAAAAAGGACTCCTCTTACTCAGCTTTCAGAAGAGTCGTTCAGTTCAGGTTGTAGAAAGCCATAATGAATTCCTTTCTCTCTCCAGTACCTACCCTAACACAGGATGTGCCCTAATTTAAATGCCTGGGCAATGTGAGAGAAAAATTTGCTACCCTGTCAATAAAACTTGTTATAAAGCACATCAGATCACTATAAATTTTTGGAGTGGAGGTTTGCTGAAGTTTTAACGCTTAGATTGCTTTTAATTGCATGGTGGAGGTGAAAATAAAAGACTAGTAAAACTTGGAGCATGCTGCTGACAATCTGGACATGAATAAGAATGCACAAGCATTTTTCTTCCTTTGCTGCTTCCTAGACACTTTATCAGACAGGGTAGACACAGTTGCAATCTTAATTGCATTGAACAGAGCCTTTGCTTTTGCTGCACCCAGAAACACTTAAGCACAAGGTCTTAAAGTGTGTCACTGAGGTTAGACACAAGTCTCTTCAGCTCTTATCCATGTTAGAAGAATGATTAGTCACTTTATGGCTTGGTGTTATTAAATAGTACCATACACCTCAGAGGATATCAGTGTGAGCTGGTGCATCGTGCCATAAATGAACACTAAAATGAGGCCACAGAAACTCCTGCAGAAGTAATTCTGTCCATGTTCCAGTTTGAAAATAATTTTCTATGTTCCTTTCTCTTTAAGTTTCAGTGTCCCCAAAAGCTATTGCTACAGACTGACAGTTAGCCCACCAAGTTAACTATTTCTGGAGAGGGAGAAAATAACTCATATAGTCCTACAGTGACCAACGTTCCCCTTCAAGCCCAATGGAAAAAATGTGAGCACTTGTTGAGTGGTCTTTAAACCAGTCACTTGAAGTTTCCTTGGACCGAATTGTGCTTTTGAGCCAATTTCATAACCTGGTCCTCTGGTCAGTTCAGGGCTGGAGATCCTCAAGGGATCCCTCGAAGGGTTTCTCCTTCATCTGCTGTCATATGTTTAGGAGTGTAACAGTTTGCTTATGTGTATCCCTTATAGGCAGGAAGTGACTAATTTAGTGTATGTATTTGACCATGAATCAGGCTTTTGATCTACTGGTATCACTATCAGTGACCAGTTTTATTAATTGGTTTTTGTAGCCATCCAACCTAGATTACAGGCTTTATTTAGTTATGTAGGTTTTGACAGAAAGTTGTTCACGAATGCAGTAACATTCTTAGTCTCCTCCCATCTGGTAGTTAATGTTTTAGCACTGGTAGACATTTGTATTCATTGACCAAAAATACCTTGTGTAGGGAGCTGAAAGTTAGAATAATTGCTTGAATGTGCCATAAGCAAATAATACAATATTTTTCCCTGATGGAAAACATGAGAAAAAAATTATGAGACATTTGCCCTTCAGTGGGAGTGAAGTTGCCCAGAAACACAGGCTTCCAGAATTCAGTAAGTCTGGTTTATATGAACGAACTCTACCTGGGAGTTGAAGAGAAGTTATGTTTGGTAACATTAGCATTTGTATGATTTTCAGTGATCAGCTTCTGATGATATTAAGTAGTTGTGTGGATAGATGGCAGGGACATTTGTACAGCTCTTGGTTCACTAAGTCATTGCTGCAGGCCAGGATTTTGAATGCATTCAAGCCTTGGGTTTTTCAAAGAGAAGGAAATAAATAGAAATAGCCAAGTTCTCGTCTTGGTTGCACTGGCCACGCCACCTTCCTGTACCTTTAAGGCTGTCCTTTCGCTGGCCGCACCATCTGGCTTGTCAGCCCTGTGTGTACAGTGTTCTCTGCACAGCAGCTACTCAGGATTTCTTGGATTCTGTTCAAATGAAAAAAGACCAAACACTGGTGTTTCTTACCTACTGGGATCTCAAGTCGTTTGAAATCGTTTCCAAAAAAAGTAATATATGTATAAGAGTGAACAATATTTGTCTATCCTGAGAAGTCCATCTGAGAAGAGTTGAATTTGTATAATTAGTTATGCTTATCTAGAGCACTGTATCTCTTTAGCATGCTTCATATTGCTGTAAACAGCTGCCCAAGAATGGCACTGAAGGTATCTTGGTAGAATGAATAGGCAATGTCTTGGCTCAAAGGATTTATTCACCTTGCTCGAGGAGTACAAGTCTTCCTTCTCTCCTGTTAATAGATGCTGAACATCTCTTGACCAAAGCAGGTATGTTTATTGAACTTTGATTCAGTTCTAAGCATTAAGGAATTCATTACTCATTCACACTTGGTGTTTGATGCCGGCTTTCATCTGTTCCACTAAAAATTCCATGCAGGTCTGTTGCTTTTTATTTGACAGCCTTCAAATCTCTCTTGGCACCAGATTACTCCTGACAATCTCAAACATCAACTGTTTGTATATACCATATACAACCCTCTTTTTCATTGGTGATGATGCAGTCATTCAAACCTTTTGGCTGAGTCTTTTATTTTTTGCTTCTGTTTCATAGGTGTAAGTTGTCTTCCCATAAGGTCAGTCAGTGGTACTACTTCTGATTAGCAGAAGTATTATTTCTGATTAATGCAGCAGGTTTTTGGAATGCAATATTTTGGTTTACGATGACTCTAAATCTGGACTATCATTCTCACAGTCATTTAGGCTGCTTTCACTTCATCACTTCTGGTATGCAAAGAATCATCTCTTTCATGGTAATCGGTTTCTATGACCATGTCAGTAAGAACCTCTCATCCATGTTTTTTATTTAACCATTCTGTAATTGTGAATATTAACTTAGCATTTTACAACTACTTTGCACTTTCACACACCTGTTTTTCCTTATAGCAGAACAGATCCAATTTTGTATGATAACATTTGACTTTCTAGAAGGTTTTTTCTTGCCAAGTTACACTGCCACTTGGTCTTTACAGTTTGAAGAGTGCTACATTTCAATGTTCTGCAGCATTTTTAGGCTTTTGTCTAAACTCTCATAAAAGACCTCAAAACTGGAACAGTTTATGGGCCTGGGTCTCAGATCTCAGATATATGTATTCTAGAAATATGTATTCTGAAATAAAGAGATGTTCTGAACTTGTAGAAGATGAAACAAACTATGCAGGCATCCTGTAGCCAATTATAAAGCTGTCTGCTACCTGCTCTTTTATTCCCTGTCTCCATAGAGGTGATAGCCATGCCTTAAACCTGTGATAAAAAAAATTGTGTGTTCTAAAATAGACTGAAGTTCATCAGTATCTTGTAAATTAGAACCACAGAGTCTGATACATAAGCAAAATATACTCTAGAAACCACAGTCAAGTTAGGACAGCTGCTTACATGTGTTCAAAAAATGTGTCGATGTGGTACTTAGAGTCATGATTTAGTGGTGAACTTAGCAGTGCTGAATTAATTGTTGGACTTGATCATAGGTACCTTTTTCAACCTTTACAATTCTGTGATGATTCTCTGATTATAGGGAAAGGTGAGTTCTTATAAAATCAGAAGCTCTAACGGTAGTTATAAGCTTTGTTGCCATCTCCAGTGGTATAATTTGTCACCCCAGTCCTGGGTTCATTTTTCCTTCCTTCTGCCCAATAGCATATCAATACTAGTACTACTATGAACCTTTGTAAGTTCTGAGGAGGTGTCATATTCCTGCACTTCAAACAGTTATAAAAAATTATTTTACTTTCTACTAGTATGGACCTTCATTTCAGGATTACATGGATCAGGAATTAAGGCCATATGTTCATCTAATTCTAAAGCAATCATGAACCCTAATGTATTGGACTTACTATAAGAAAACTAGGATTCCTTCCTTCATTTGCTACTTTCTGATACTATAAAACACATTTCCAAACTAAATTCAGAGATTCTAAATCTGAACTTCCTTTGTACATAAAATAGTAACTGTTTTCTGCAATGTTTAAAGGTGGTCTTAGCATCACTTTCTATTAACATTATTCTTAATCTGCCTTGGCACAGTTTTCAAAATATCTACCAGCATTGTACCTTAATAAAATAAAGAAAGTACCAAAAATATTTAGCCAAGTTAAGTATTTTTCATTCTTGAAGGTATTAAATTATATTAAATGTATTCAATTATGCTGAAGATATCAAATTTCTCGAATGAAGAGGAGGAGTATAATGGTTATGTATTGTATTTTATTTCATAAATCTTGTTTCTTTCTCCATATGAGTTCTCTTATCCATGCATGCAGAAAGAAGTGTGGTGAATCTTAATTTTCAATATTTTTTTCAGTGTCATACCATACACTCTTCATTTTTTATTCTGCACAGGAAAATGATCCTCTTTTGTTTGAACAGCAACTGTAAACAAAATCTTGAGCCTGGATGCATGATGACATGTGAGTTATTTGTCCTTCAATAAAACATATAAAAGGTAGTAACCTAAGCTCTTGTGCAAAAGACAACCTACAGGGTCATTAAATACCAAAGGTCTTGCTCTGACCCATCCATGACCTCCTTATCTGAAACACCTCTCAGAATTGATAGAAGCTACTTTAGATCTTGGGTACAGAAAACCATGGATAGCATAAAGGATCAATATATACATTTCAGAATTTTAGGTATTTACTAAAAAGGAATATTTGGCCTTTATATGTTTAAGTGTATCCAAATATCTGTTCAGAATTGGAGGACCCTTTCCTAGCATTTTGTGTGCAAGAAATCATATGAAGTGTGCTTCAGAGTAGAAGGGGGACAGATGCTGAAGGAAGACACTGAAACATTAGGTCTTGGTATAGTTTTAAAGCTGCAGACTGGCCTTGATTCAGAAGCCTCAAGGTCCTAGATGTTTGCTCTTATTTATATTTTTACTGCAATCTGGATGTCACTCCTGTTCCCAGGTGAGCAGCTTTAGGTTTTAGAGTGAGATGAAGTCAAAGGAGTACATATCTGTAAAGTGCAGCTTGGTGCTTAGCCAACATTTACTCAGAGGAATTTGGAATCATTTTGCCTATCCTGTTTGATTCCCATCTATTTATTTGGTATGGTGCAGAGGCACATTTTTGATGTTAGTGCACTTGTGCTCCGAGATCCCTAAGAGGCTTTTGAAAATCCCTTTTCCCCATAAATAAGAGGAAAATTCTGGTTTGACTTCCATGTGTGTGGCCACACAGAGGTGTAATGGAAAAGTGAATTTTGCTGTTCACACATTCAGGTTGCCAAGAGGAAGAGATGTACTCCTCCTGTGCAGTAGGTGTGCAGTTCTACCTGAGCAATATGCTGGTCATTAAGAAAATGCTTGAGGACCAGAAGTAAAGAATTAATGAGAATTTATTTTGAACTTTTTTTTCCTTCTATGAAAGTAGGCTTCATGAAGTAAAATCTTCCTCATCTGTCTTCCAGTAGACTGCCACAGCCTTCCTCATGAGATTATGGAGTGATATCTAGACTTGGGCTTTTCTTTAGGAGTCAGCTTTAGTGGAGTGAGCTGTATGTTAGAGGTCAAGTAGTAAATTTGATAATTTGCTGATTCTGAGTTTCCAGACGTTAACCTTAAAAAACCCTGTGCAGGCACCCTGATGTACTACCTATTCAGGATTAACACAAGCACAGATAAAACTGGACATATGATTTGACATGGTTTTTATTATTTGAAGTCTTAAAATATGTAAGGTTCATATCAGCAGAAGTGTATCAACATATTAGGATTTCAACTCAACAGATATTAGGTTTATCTTAATATTTAGAAACACTGCATGACTAACTCTGTCATGTAACTGAATCAAAACTGTTCATTACCCTTGCAGAAGAAAGGAATTGTTCACTGAAAAAGCTCAAAGAAGGTCTCATTTCTCCTGCAAAATGTGTTTGCAATTGAAACTTCAATTTTTTATGCCTCCAAAGTTCAGTCATCTGTGTTGTTACTTCCAAAATTCAGCCTCTCTTAATGGTAAGGTAAATATATCTTACAAAGAAAAAGGAATAGAGGGATAAAATGAGAAAAGAGCTTTAAACTTCAGGTAGGAAGCTGAAGTAACAAATGCAATTGTGTAATAGTAAGTGTATATCACTTTGCTTGAACATGGTAATAATGTGTATTGGTGATTGTATTAAGCTACTGAGCAGCGAAATTTGCAATTTAAAATTAAACACAGAAACCCAAATGTCATTTTCAGTTAGATTCAATATGTAAAGAAATCTTCAGGGGCTTCATTTTCTGAACTGCGTTGATTGATACTGGATTTTCCATCTCCAGAATTGATTCTCCACTGAAGAACACATGTCATCTTTCACAGTTTTACTAGACGTATTTAGATCCCATACAGTTTCACAAATTCCCCATTTCCTTGTGGATCATAGTCAGGATGATTATTTCAATGCTAGTTTGTTTATTAAAGAAATACCTGCTGTGCTGGAGGGGTTATTAAGCTGGTGGTCATGGTATGACTAGCGCGTAGAATTCATTCTTTACAAATACTTTGACCACACATTTTGAAAATTGAAAGGTTTTGTTTTTAAAAAATCAATACCATTTCAATGATTTTTTTCCATTAGAAGCATCTTTTGGACCAGGTTTCCGGACACTGAAGCTGGTCTTGTATGTATCTGTATATAGGTGAGGTTCTGTGCACATGCACATGTTGCAGTGACTGCTGGAGTGCAGTCCTGCTGACAGTAATAGTTATTGTTACAGCATCTAAATTTTGAGGAAAAAATTAACCCTTTCTTGCTTTGACCTTGAAGCTTGTGAGTTCCACATGTTCTTAAAGGGACTGTGTCCCAAATCTCTGAAGCCTTAGGCCGTTACACACACATTTAGACTATTAAGAAATAGACAGAGATCAGAGGAAATTCTGTTAAAATTTGTTTCCATAAACTAGCTGTCTTACGTGATACAATGAGATCTGGTAAGAATATCTCGATGCTTTGCTAGTTCTTTCACAAGAGCTCAGGCCAGGAGACATTTTAACAGGAAAAAGTCCTTGATGTAAGCATTAAAAGAATCTATTATCCTTTCTCAGAATAATAGATAAACATATACCTTCAAAACCTTTCCGCATAAAATCTCATTAAGATCATCTCTACCTTAACTATGCTTCTTGGTGAGTTCTTTGGATCTGTAATCCTTCACCCCCTCTTCTGAAAAGATGAAACTATTTAGCACGGGTTTCTAGTTTAAAAGTGGTACTCTGTTTGTTCCACTTTTCAGTGGTGCTTACTCTGAGTAAATACACTACTTGGTGCTAGATGCTTTTCAAGGACCTGAAGATTTCAAACCTTTTCCTTGCGTATAGTCTGGAGGAGAGACTTAGTATATCAAGCTATCAAGCATCATCTTTTTTTTTTTTTTTTTGCATTTTAAACCTTTAAGAGAATAACAAAAAATTGACTGGTTTTAGTTGGTTATCTGTTCCTGTTTCTTACAATTGAGCCGCATCTCTTGGTGGACAGAGTGGCTGAATGACTGGGAAGAAAGTGACTGAAACCTGGGAAATGCTGTTGATAGCTCCTTCCCTTTGGAATTGCTATGTAACAGTAACAACAAAAACACTCATTTTCCAAACTAGATAAAATAAAATCTGTTTATCTAGCCTATTAAATCTGGGTGCCAGCTTTCAAGCAGATGATGTTTTAAGCTCTGTAGATGCTAAATCCTGAAACATTTGGTCTACAAACAAAAAGCTGACATCAAATACAGCATTACTGCTAGACATAGTAATGGTGTATATATGCTACCGTCAGACAAAATAGGGAGATGATTGCTTTTTTGTATGTTGCTTAGGGTTTTTTTCTTATGTTAGAGTATTAAAACAGATATTAAATTTTATCATTAATGCAGTGCGTGGTCTCTCTTCAAATCCCCTTAATTACAGATTGACTCCAAGGATTACACAGGATGGATTTTAATTTTAACTGAAACAAAAAGAAAAGCTGCTTAAAAATTATTCTTGCCGAGTGACTTGTTGGACCACAAAACAATTTTAACATCTTTTGACAAGTGTTGTCAAATTTAAAATATTAGAGCTTAGCTAAGTTCACCTTCAAACTCCAGTTGTATCATGTCTGCTTCCCAAATAAAATGTTTTATTAACTTTGTCCTCACAAAGGAATGTCTGCTTCTCATAGTTTTGTTTTTTCAGTTATTTTTTAGGAGAAAAAGACTCACAGTCTTGCTGAGTTGTGTTTATGTTTGAAGAAAGTGACATCAGACATCATATTTCTTTTCTTTGGTAATTAGAGAAAAATTACCGGGCAGAGTTGATGTAGCAGCAACAAGCATATTTCACACTCTTATATTGTTTCCTTTCTGACCCTTATCATTAGAACTTAAAATTCTGAAAGCCTCATTCCGTCCTGAAACATAGAATAGCAGGTCTGAGTCCAGAAACAACATTTTCACGAATTGGGGCCTAATCCGGTAAGCCTCACACAGGGAGCTACTTCTGTAAGTACCTGTTATTCCTCTGAGTAAAATCAGATGATCAGGAATCAGTTTTTTATCAGTTTCTTGGGGGGTTTCTTTCCCCATTTCTTAAAGGACGAAATCAGCTTCCCAGTTTTTTTCATTAAGTAAAACTCGCTTGTCACAGTTATTAGTATATTTTTGTAGTTTTACAGTATATCTCCTCCTAGTTCTTTAAGACACACATGAAAAAAAAAAAAAATTGCTCTCCAGAGCCGCATCAAAGCTAAGTGTATGCAACTTTTTGTGAAGTAGACAGATGAAAACACTGTCATATGTCTAAAAGGGGATGCAAGTTTCTTGCTTTAAAAATCAGCTTGTTTTGTGACTGAGTAATAACTTTGAATACAAAAGGCTGGAGGCATGAAAAATTAGCTTTTGGCCAGGAGGTCACCATAGTGCTGAGGGATAAATCTGTCATTGCTATTTAATGGTAGTTAGTGGTTTGATGAAGTTCCTTCAAGTCGGTTTGTTAGCTTAAAACATACTTCTGAGACTTCACAGATCTGCAGGTAAATAACACCATTGTTGCTGCATCTTTGTATAGGGTGAAATTTTTGCACTTAAAAAGGGTTATTTCAACAAACTTTTTTCTGCCTTTTTAGCTGTCTCTGAATTGTTGCTATCAGACTGTTCAATGGTTTTCTCCATTATTGTACTAGTGCACTTTTTTTTTTAATGGATCAGATTAAACTCTGTTGCTTTGCCAAGCATAAATCCCTCCTGTTTTAGCAGGAAGGTATTTCTAAAGCAAGCCAATGAACAAGGTAATTTATACGCAATATTGTTTGGTTTAATTTGTCTATTATATGTAATAGTCTCAATGGTATATGATTTTCATGTCATGTGCACTAATGCAGAGGCCAGAAATAGCAACAAAGGAGGTGAAATAGTGTAGTTTAATAAGTATGTTTGTGTGTGTGATTCCTTCTGAGTATTTACTGGGTAATGCACAGCACTGTGAGTGATGCCGGCAGCTGGCAGAAGTTTGATGCTTTACATGTTGCATTCTCTTGGCCAAGCTTTAAATGTATTACTGCTTAGGTTTTTAATTAAAAAGTACACAAAGTAGTTCATAATTTTTGTCAAAAATTAGACAAAGTGGCTTAAAGGAAATAATGATAACTGATTTTGAGTACACAGTTCAATTTTGCAAGTCACCTCTTGAGGCCTGTTTAATAAGATTGTGAACTATTTTGAATGCCCACTGAAGTTAACAGGGGATGAGGCGAGCTGTTCAGACAGATCGTTTAATAAATAACACCATCTCTTTACCACAGTGGACAAAATTTGGAAAAAAGAAAAATCTCACTTGTGTCTTAACATAAATAAACGTATGCGTGAGCGCTGTCTGTCTTATGAAGTCGTTTGTGTTTGTTTAAGTTGGAGCACAGGACACACAGTAAGTCTGGTGTCTGGTTTTTGAAACCGGGGTGTGGAAGCGTCTACGTCAAAAAGAAAATCATTCTGGAATCTGAAGGCTGAGGCTGGCAAGAAAAATCATCCTTTACAATAAGTAAGACCTGATTTTGGCATATGTTAACTTTTCAGCAATGTTATATGTTTGCAATACATTCGCTGTGGGTATAGATGTGAGGGTTGCACTGCTTTGAGTATAAGATTTCAGGATTTTTTGCTGGATCTAGATTTTGATATTTAGGTTATGAACCAGTTCTGCATTTTGGGGCGAGGAGTGTTGCTGGGGTTGTTAGTTTCAGTCCAAGTGTAACCATCTCTGTGTAGTTTAACAGTTTTTCAGAACTAAATTTTAACTGTCAGTATCTGTTTCATTTCTGTTAGTATATTACTTTTTTCTCCCCACACTCACCAGTTGCATGAGTGAGTAGGGACTATGTAATTTCTGGGAATTTGTTCTGCTTTTGCTTTCCATACTTCTTCTCGAGCTAGTCAGTACTTCATGGCAGTTAACAGGATGTGCTTTTTTCTGGAACAGCTAATTTACAAGCAAGTACCTTTTCAGTTTTGTATATATTCTTGCACAATAATAAAAAAACCCAAGGTTTATTCTTTTCATTTGGGGGATTTATGGCGCTCTTCTGTTGTTGTTAGGTTTTTTTAATTTATTCTCTTATCCACTGGATTAAATCTCATTTTTTTATTGCAAAATCCCCTCATTGTCTTTTTAGTTGAACCTGAATAATGAAAACAAGGAGCCTGAATTACGTTTGAGGAAGGAAATGTTCAATTTGAAATATAGTGCTTGCAGGTAAATCAGTGGACACTGAAAATAAAATAATTAGAAATAGAATGGCACTTTATTTTATATGACTGATTTGGACTTGGCTACATCTGAAAAGGAATGAAAAAATGATCTCTTTGCTTGAGACTTGCCAAACAATGCTATAAGCTCCAAGTTATTTTGAGGTGGTGAAAGGTGAAACATTTGACATGTTCTTTTTGGGTAATGCTTTAAAAAAGAGAGGGCGGGAAAGAGGCGTTGCCACATCAGAGTTAAGGGTGTTTGTGGTTGTCCATGACAGCACTCCAGTTTTAAAACACCTGTGTTTACTTTCCAGCTTTTCTCAATCGGCCTGAAAGTGGCCTAAGAATGGCACAGACAGACCTGCAGTGTGTCTGAGTTGCCTTTGCAACATACACACAAAAGAAAGGAAAAAAAAGACAGAGATAAATCTCTTGTTATGCAGCTAATCATTAACAGCATTTTTGTGCCTAGCTGAAAACATTTTGAACTTTTCTAGATTTTTATAGTCTATCAGATAGTGCCTGTATTTTTTTCTTAATCTATTAAGTTAAATTTTTATCTTTGCTACTTTATTTTCTATCAAGAATAAAATAAGCTTAATGTTGGTTTGTGGGTGGTTTTAGTGGTAAGTAATAATAACAAAAATCAGTATTTTTGTTGCAAAGTGATACTTCATTCCAATATTTGGAAATAAGTGTACCAGTACTCCAATTTAAAAGCAAACAATAAAAAAAGAAAAACAAAATAAAACAAAACAAAAATCTAGGCACAGCCTTCCCTTTTTACTCTCTCTGAAAAAAAAGAAGGTCATCTTACAGTTTGTTTCTGAGTAGAGTTTTGCTTCATAAAATCCTGGTGTTTGATGTGTATTAACCTTCTGCAATGTTAATTTATGACGTAAAGACAAACTGAGATATCACATTATTTCAGTGCTTGCTTAGAAATTTGACAATCATATGTGGGTCCGTATTTAAGATATTCTGATGAGGATATCTTAAGTTCTCATATATTCTCTGATGAGAAGCATATTTTATACTACTGCTCCAAATTTATTTATTATTACCTTTAAAATTTGTTCATATTTTACAAACTTTGTTGTCTTTTTAAGCAACCCTCATCTGCTATTTCTAGTATTTTTTAAATTGATGCAATATTTCTTCCACCTTCTACTTCAGATGATAAGTATTACATTCTTGTTTATAAAAATACATCTGCTTCATAATTACATTTGTTTTTCTTTGTAGATTACTCAGTATAGGTTAGGTTTTGTTTCCTGAAAGTGGGGGAAAAAGGCAAAAGAAAATCAAAGAAAATACAGTGCTGGTACAGGAGCACAGGCGATTTCTCCCTTAGACTGATTTCTTTTTAGAATTGTGAGTTTAAGAGATAGATTCAAAGTCAGTGTATGGGGATCAACAGTATGAAGCCCTTTGACCAAGATGCATAGCCTAACTAGAACACAGTTGATTTAGTACTGGTTGGTCTAACACAATGACTCGACAAAGCAAACGGGGAATGTGCCAAATCCCCTTCAGATCAGAAACCTCTAATAATCTAAGAAATTATACCCGAATGATCTTTCTTGGCAATACACAGCAGAGCACCCACCTTGCCGTGGCTTTCCCAAGGGGCAGGAACAGCAGTATGAGTGCCTGCTCTGACAAAGCTGCCTCCTGCAGAACACACAGCACGCTCTCAACTGACTGCAAGGAAAGGTGTTCAAAAAATAGGGGGGTTAACTTCCCTTTTTTTCAGTGATTCTACAAGCAGATCTGGAGGATATTCACCTGAATCTGCTCTGAACACACAGAGGAGCTTGTACGGTAAATCTTCACCCGAGTATCTGCACGGTTGTTTCACCAAAATCCTCATGGGAGTAGCGTTCTTTCATATCAGGAAAGGAAACAAGCCAGTACCTTGGCTAAGAAATGGGGAGCATAGGAGTATAAAGAGTTCACAGAATTTAATCTGGACTGCTCCAAAGGTAATTAAATTATGTTTCTAAAAGATAAGGAAGTTGTCACATTTATTAAATTACCAGGTGTAGCTGTGTGTAGATGTGTTTTAAAATCAAGCTGGATAATGTCAATATGTGAAAGGGAAAGAAAAAGCTTTCTACATATAACTGTTTTTCTGAAGGCAATATTGCAATATTGGTAAGAAGGAGACAAATATGGAGCCGATGTTCAAAATATGTGTAAGTGGTTTGGATACCTACCTCTCAAGACTTTCAGTGATTTTTAGGTATCTAACCCACTTACGGCTTTTGAAATTCCAGTAAGTACATGTGTTGATCTGCCTCAGGACCTCTGTAAATCTGATGGTCTGTTCACTTTGTTACATCTCTTTAAATTACTCCCTGCTCCTTCTAAAGGCAATGGTTAAATAAAAGCAAAATTAAAGACAATTTTCTGGCAGTTAAATTTTGACTGTTTTTAAAAAATGGAATTGCCCCTATGAAATATATTTATTCAGTATATCCCTGTGACCATCTAGTTTTAGTATTACAGTACCAGTGAAATACCACATTCATTACAAATGTAAGACAAAATCTGGCAACTATCTAAGAAAAGTTGTAATTATATGAGCTGTAGACCAATTGTCCTGCAAGGGATTTGTACACAAATGGGTACAGCTGTTTGTGTGGTTGCTCAGACCAGCCATAGATGGCCTATCTCTGTTTAGCAGTGTTAGGGTGGTACTAAATCCAACACATGATACCTAGCATCTCACCTGGGAATACTTTCATATAGATGCTTGAAAAGGACTTCTGTGGTCATTTGTAGCGAGTCTGCAAACAGGGTTTTGGGATCTCTTGTAAATTTGCCAGACTTTGCACTTTTTCTGTTCCTGTACTGTAATAGCATCAATATTGAACCAAATCTTCTATCTTAAGAAAATACAACCAAAAAGGGACAAATGCAGAAGTTACATTTTCTTCAACTTCGGGTTTTTTCATCCTACTCAAGAGTATATTTGATACCACAGATCTTGTATATCTTGCTACCACTGAAATATCATTGATCACCCAGTTCTGTTTTGTCAAGGCCTGTGTGCTGGCAAGATTGCTTGTACCATCTGGCTTTTAGTCGCTTTACACCTTTTGATCTAGGGATAAGGAAACATCTTAAAGGTAGCATATTTCATCAGCCTCAGCACCACATCTTACCATGTTTTCTGGGGTTATCACATCCTTAAAGGAGGAATGTCTGTTTCTACGTGGACCACATGGTGTTGTTTCACCTGATCTTAATCAAGGTGCAGTTGGAGGGAAGCCAGACAGTTTATTTGGCTTGTTTTTAAAATATGTCAGTATGTGAGATTTGCAACTCCGTTCTTATTTGTAAACATCATACAGCAGATTTGGTTTCTCTGTTCAGTGCTTGATTTTGGAAAGTTGCATTCTTAACCACCTGATACATCAGCTACTGCCTCTGATACTCTCCAGGAAGTTACCACCTGCAAAATCTTTATGGATATGTATACTTAATTTATAGAAACTGCAGGTCTTCCAGTCACTGTAAAAATTCAAAAAGTCATCTGCCTGTTTCAGTTTTCTATTAGAGACTCTCAACATGAATGAAAAGAGGTGGAGATGTTTATGTATGGTCATTAGGCCTGTGTTTGCAATAACCGTATGTATAGTCCATGGGAAACAACTGTTTAAAAATGTCCTGGTTTGTAAATATGAGGCTCATCTTCATCTTCTTGATGACCTTTCATTGTTCTGTTCTTTTTCTGTGTACCGATGTGACTGGAAGCCTTCTGTGGTCTTTAGATCACAGTCTCTTCTGGAGAGAAAGTATTTCTCAAGAGAACACTGCATGAGACATGCTTTAATTTTAATGTACTTTTAATATGGAAAAATAAAGAGAAATTATTTTGTTTGAAATATCTAGGAAGCAGGGTTTTTTTAGCCACATTTCCATAAGAAAATAAGGGATATGTGATTATGCAGTCTTTTTTTTTTCACCATTTGCTTTTTTAGCTACTTTCATCCAAATCTGACAGAAGGATAATGACTGAATCCAGAACGGGGTTTCTCTCTTCTGCTTAGTTACCGGTTTTTGTGGAACTCCTAATGTCCCACTCAAGGGGAAGCTCAGGAGAACTTCATCAGTAGGCATTATTGTTTGGTAGAAGGCAGCTGTGCAACAGGGTATCACTACTGTCCAAATGATGGACCAAAAAAGTTATGTAGAGTGAGCTGGAGGTATTGCAGTAGAAAGCTGTAAAGGATACGGGTGGAATCCATTAATTTTATGTCGACATTGTAAGGAATATGAGGCTGGGAGAGAGAGAAGCTGGTAAAGAATAACCTACTTGATTTTTACACTGTTTTTAAAGTGATCCTTTTGCCCATGGAATTAAAAGCATTTCAATGTCAATATAAAGTTTTTGGTTGGTTGGTTGGTTGGTTTTGGTTTTCGTGTTTTATATAGGAAAATACTGCCTCCAGTAGCAGAACTGCAAATTTTAAATCTGTAAAGGCTAATACAGCCATGGTGAAGAGCTTCAATCATTTCTTTCCATTCTTCTTTTTATGCTACATTTAAAGTGATGACATTAAGCCTTGAAGGAGTTTTAACTTATCAAATTAAAGTCTGTACCTTTCATTAGTTTCTAATGTCATGAACACTAACTGATCCCTGGCAGTTTTGGGGAGAGTAGTGAAGATTAAAAGAGGTGGGACTTGAATTAAGTTGATGTTGAAAAGATACTGGCACCAATACCACCTTTTATAGTTTTAAACTCATTCACTTTTATGGTCAAACATTCAATCAGTGGCATTTCTGACTTGGAAAAAACATTTAAAAAATAATTTAAAAGATGTTAACAAAGTCAGAGAAGCGGGTCTGATTTTCAAATCTTAGAATAATTTCACTCATTTATCTTTAGAAGAATATCCCATTTAATATGGGAATACACATTGTTTAAGCTACACATTGTTTAAGTAAGTACTTTTAAGCAGAAAGGTTCATAAAAGTGAAATATAAAAATAAATCACAGAAATTCTGTCATACAAAAGAAAATGGGATATGAAAAAATATTTCTTTATTTTTATTCTTACAATATATTCTGCACTTTCCATCTTTTGACCTACCTCTGAGAAGTATATTGAGCTGCTTTCTTCTCCTCCATATTTCCGTACAAATTATTACTTCTGTCTTCTCACATTTTACGCCATACCTTCAACATCATGTAGGTTTCTTCTATTCCCCATTGTCAAATTTCTTTTCTCTTGTCTTCCTTCATTTTTTTTCCTAACTTATCCTTCCTTTTTTCAGTCTCGCTGTTTGTTTCTTTCTCATCTGTCTCAGCCACTCCACTAGGCCATCAAGAGCCTGACTATCCCCAAAGACCTTTGTCCCATGCTAAGAACTGTACCTAGATACTGCTATTTTCCTGTATGTTGGCTTTAGTTGTTCTGTGAAGCAGAAAGATTGCTTCAGGTCTCCACTAATCAAATGGAAAATGGATGACATGAGCAAAATGTGAAAAGCTCATTGGTAGCTTCTGGAGAAATATTGCATTCAAAGTTGACAAATTGCAGGGGATTTAAGGAGTGCATGATAGGGCAAGCAAATGGCCTTGCTTTCAGCAAAGTTATTCGTCAGAGCATTTTCCTTCCTTTCAGGAAGGCAGGTTATTTAGACAATAATTATGAGTATTGTGTATTTGCGCAATTGTACAGTGTTACTTGCTGTACGTGTGAAATGCTGCACTGAGGTAGCCAGTTAATCAAGAGTTAACCTCAGTTCTGGCATTTCTGACGCGAGCATCTTCATTTACTCCCCTTTCCCCTGAAACAGTATGTTAACATTTTTCATTACAGGATCATGTGTGCTTTATTTCACAGCATTCCTGCTCCACACAGTATCCAGAGAACAGCCAATCAATATATTTTTTTTATCTTCTTTGTTCATTATGTGTGCCAATCCCTTGTTTACTGGATACTGTTCAAACCTTTCCCTGAAAACAGAATTTTGAGCAACCGTCATGGGGATTTTCTCTAGTATTCAATGTTATAGGAACCAAAGGTTTAATAAACAATGATTTCATGTATTCTTGCAGAAGTGTTTTCTTCGTGCTTTGTGAGGAAACCAAGGCATGAAAAATCCAGTGTCAAAAGTACCCCCAAATTTTGCATGCCTATTTAAGTTGTAGAAGATTTTCATTTTAGAATAGTTATCATTTGTAAATTCCTAGCACTTAACGTCAAGCCCAAAAGATATTTTTATGTAATTTAGTTGGCCTTTTGAATATCACAGGTCATTGATTTCACCAGTTGTCACTGTATTAAGCCCATAAATTTATGGGATTTTAAAACCTGCTTTCCAGAAAGGTATCTAGGTCTGGTGTAAAAAGTCCAAGAGGTGGAGAGACCACCATTTCCCTTTGATCATTTGTTCCAGTGATTCAAGTCGCCCTTACTCAACCAGATTAAAAATTTCTTTACATACTGTATTTTCTGTCTTTTTATCAGGGGACGATGAGAATCAGTATCAACATAAAACTATTCCATTCCTGATACTTGTTCAAAATTAGCAGATGTCCTCAGGGGTTTTTATAATCTGAACAGAATAAGTTCTTCCTCTGCATGCCTTTTTCCCTAGTGCTTGCATTACTTATGTGGCTCTTTTCCACATCTTCTCTGGGTTTTTATCATCCTTTTGTTTTCAAATGTGGACGCAGAAGCATTTTTATATCTTTGTTTCTCAGTGCCGTACATAAAGTCAAGTCACCTTAATTGCTTCATGGCAATACTATTTTATTGTGTATACACCAAAAAAAGTTGCATTTTCCAGTTTTTCCACAGCATTATACTGTCTTCTTGTATTGAAGTCTCATATCTTTATCAGAGTCAGTGTTTTCAGAATATAGTTGCTCGCTCTTTAAGTGTAGCCTGTGTTCACTGTTCTCAGACTGAGAGTTTTGCATTTGGTTTTTTTAGAATACCCTTGATTTGCATACCCCACCAAGTGACCCAAAACATTGTTTCATCATCATTATTTGCTTACTTTATGTTCATGAACATTTCTAGCTGTGTCTACCTGGGTCCAAGTTATTGAAGGACATGTTGAATAAGAGAATGCTAGTACTGATACCTGTGCAACTTTGCTAGTATTCTAGTACTACTCAATGACAATTGCCTCTTGGAACATGTGGGGTTTGTGGGGTTTTGAACTTTCAGTCCATTCAGAACCCACTTAATAAATTTTATCTTGATGGTGCGTAGTGATTTTTTAATCAATTTGTTATGTCTGACAAGTGAAAGCCTAAAATATCACTCTACAACATCCTCTTCTAATCTCATCCAAGAAGGAAATCAGATTTGTGTGGCAAGACCTATTTTACCAAAAACATTTTGACAGGGAATAATTACAGTCTTTCATTAAAATCTGTATTAATTGAATCAAATGTTTTCTCTCATATGGCCCAGCTTTAATCCCACTAATCTTTTTTTTTACTGTTGACACATTGTTAGTGCTCTTCCAGTCTGAGAATGTCCTGATATTTTAATAGTACAACACCTAAAGCGAAAATGTCTGAATCTGTAGATGTAAAACTTATTCATCCTTAAATTCTAATAAACTGAAAGTGCTTATTCATTCTACATCAACTGTAACTATACCATCCTGATTTTTCCGAAGGCAGACCACATACATACTGAACACTCCTGGTTTTCTTTTTTTTTATCATAAGTTTATTTTATTTACTTTCTACAGGAAAAAGGAGCTGTAATTTTACTTGATTGTGAGGTCATTTTTTTATAGCCACCCTTAAAGAACTCCCCAGTTTTCTATGATATGCTGCTATCTTTTTTTCTCTTGAGTACTTTGAATACTTGTTTAAGTATTTCTGTGCATGTAAAGATTCTGGTTGCTTTTTCCCATGTGGAATTCAATCAGTTTATTATTACTTATCTCCAAGTAGATATCAATATCCACTACAGTGATTGATATTTCTAGTTTTATAATGAGATTATTTGCCTCATGCCCATAAATAATACATGGTTTTTGAAGTGTATAATATTAGTTTATAATTGTGCACTAAGGACTCACAGAATATGTGTCCTAAACTGGCCGTATAGCATCATTCTTTTCCTTTCAAAGATTATAAAAATGTGCTGAAGAAAAACTTACTCTGTGCCCTAGTTAGCTGATCAGCAAGTCTTTCTTAAGTTATTTTAGTTAGCATATTGACCTCTACATGTTCAAGAGCTGCGATCCTGTGTTACTGATCATTCTAAAAGGAATAATGGCATGGTGGGGGAGGGCAATGTTAAGGCATCCTGTTTCCATTCTGCCTCTCTTATTCTTCCTGTTAATCAGAGACTTTAACATGCCAGTTGCCCACCAGATTTTAGTAATATTGGTTATATAAAATTTATTCCCATCAATGAGAGTTTCCTCTTGCTGCTTACCCAGATTCCTAGGATCAAAGCATAAACAATTGAAGAGATTCTTTTCATTATATTCTTTGCCACATTGGTTCAACTTGCTTGTTAGGTGCTGAATTTGAGCATGTACCTCATTTGCCTTCCAAATAATCTCCCCTTGTGTTGCTGATTTAATATCCTGGCTGCTCCAGCTAGTTTCCAACTGAGAAGATTAGCCTCCTACTTGTGTGGTGTAGGCTATCCTGTTCATACAGTCCCTTCTTTCACTGATGTGCAGTTTCACGGATTGAAATCTGCCTGTTTTTTCAGTCATGGATGACAAACGGAAAATGCTGGAAATAAACTTTCTCACTTGTGATAACTGTGGATAGCCAGTTACATTTTAATTCTCCTCTTAACTGTTTTCAGTGCAGTTGAAGCCTTCAGAAATTTCATCTAAGTTCTGCTATGAGGACCTTATATAACATTTATGTTCCGTCTCCCATTCACTCCAGTTGCAGCAGTGAGTTCAGGGTACTTTGGCAGATTAGACACAAGGAATTTATCTTGCACAGTCAGAAAATGAGTAACATACCATCAATCCCTCTGAAAACTTTCAGTAAATTCATGCTAAGGTGCTGTGACCAGCGGACGGATACATTCCACAACTGCTGAGCAGCATTCAGCTGCATTAAATATGATGCATATTTGCTCTCTTACTGCGGTCCCATCCCACTGGCTGCAACAAAAGAAGTAGGAATAAACAGGTTGCAGGCTCTTTCACTGGGAAGTGATGCTTCATGCCAAGGTATAGGTCTGCTCCGTGCAACAATTGGAAAGATGTCTGCAAAAAAAATTACCATGAAGTTAAAAGTAGCATCATGATGTATATGTCCTGGTAACTTTACCTCTGGTATGTCCTAATATTTCTGTACTTGACTTAATGAGCTTATTAATATTCTGCCAAGTAAAGGGTTCACTCACCCAGCTTTAGCTGCCACTTGTCAGGGATCCATTTGTAGCCAATATAGAGAGGGGGATATATCATCACAAGGCAGTTTGTCTTTTCTAAAGGTAAATGCAGATGATAGGTGAAATGATCTTTGGAAGTGCCACCTCACTTCAGGTGGCTGAAGGAAGGGGAGATAAATGGCATCATTTCTCTGTATGTATGATTATATACATAGGTCTCTGTTGAAAGGTACCCACAGTTGTGTTTAGATGTGTGTGGCTATATATACCCCAGTATTAAGATCTAGCTGTACCTAATACTGTTTGTCTCTTCTATTTATAATACTTCAAAATAAATCAGTCCTCAGGCGTATTAACATTGCATTTGAATTGAGCTACTGAATTTGGATCATGTCTTAATTTGCTATCACTTAAGAGAGGGAGTGTGTTCTACATGTAGCGATGATACAGAGGTGACTCTGGTCAGTGAACAATAGTTCCTCCCACTTCAAAAGAGCCAGGAGCTGCTTAAGGTGCGGGTATTGAATGGGCTTCTGCTAGAAGCTTGGAAAGGCATTGACAGTGAGAGGTCGCATGACTCCATCTTTTATTCTTTTTAATGAAACAAAATAAAGATGTGTTCCCTGGAAATCGAGGGATATGTTTCTTCTTGTCCTTCTTTTTGTCCTATCAGTTGCTAATGATACCTACTTTTTTAGATTCATGCTTAGGAGATCAGGCTAGCCTTGAAACAGATTCCCTGGTGTTGTCCTTCTTCATTTCTAGTTTGTAAAAATATTAAGCCATTGCTTACCTTCTTAACAAAGTGTTCTTCATAAAATTGAATTCCTAAAATGCATGTCAGCATAAGAAACTTTTCTAATCAATATTCTTGATTTAATCTTTGTTCCTTAGAAGTGTCATTTATTTTCTTCCTGTGGCATAACAACTACAAAATGTGTATGTTACAATTATACTGGAGGAAAGATTAAGAACGGTTAGTTTAAATTATTGTATTTTTGATGAACTTTGGGAAAGTTCCATTTTGTTACAATAATGATTTAATTCAGTGTAGTAATAATGATATAGCAAGATACTTGTATCATCAAATATACTTTGAATTTTGAATCAGTGTTTATGTACTGTGGGCTTTTTACTGAGTTGTGAAGTTTATTGTAGATACCAGCAGTTAGTTTCAATGTTTGTAGCACAAATATTTCAACCTAAATGCTCTAATTACAATAACGATGATATTTATAGCTACTAGGAAGCAATTATCCCTCATGATAATTCTCCAAAATACAATATAAGGAGGGTTACAAAAGATCCTTACAAATAATATATCTATAAAATAAAAATTGATGAAGAGAGTAGGAGAAGCAAAGAGGTTAGCTAGTAACCCTGTCAATGGAGTACTTGCCTAGGGTTGAAAAGCCATTGTTCATTACAGACTGTGGCCCAGCAGTTTGTCTAAGAGACATACAAATTTTGTTTTATATAAACCCCTTGTTTTCAGAGAAACTGGCAATCAAACTGCAGTTTGGTTGATGTTGAAATAAGACTTTTTGTGGAAGGTTATATACCACCTAGATGCTGGATAAAGTTCTCAGAATTTTTCAGAATACCACAGTGCAGAAAATTAAAAAGAAAGCTAAGTTTTATAGTATGTTGTGTTTTAAATTTGTGTCACACTGTGAGGCCTCAGGAGACAGCCCAAGTATTAAATAATGCTTCTTTGACTGTAGTAGTATCATTTTCTTGAAGCCTGAAAAATTAATTAATCTTTGTAGGAAAGAAGAAGTTTATTAATTCCTGCCAACAGTAACAACGTATCAGTGACTAAACCAGAGAGAAACCCCTTGCCCCTACTCTGACAACTTGTGTTGATGTCAATGGAAGCAGCTTTGGACTCTAAGTAATTAAGTCCAGTGAACTGCAAAGACTCCTGTGACATAATTTTGACAGTTGCAGTCCATCTTTGTTTCCATTTCATAAGGTATCACTAACTCTTTGTTAGATTTTATTTGATTTAAAAAAAAAAAAAAATACATGTCATATTGATGGCATCTTCATTGAGCAACTACCGATATGTCACTAAGAGCTGGTATGAATTAGTGCTTTCTTTCCCCTCAAGAGGTGGAGCACAGCTGGATTTCCATCTTTGGGTAGTGGTGGGACTTCAGTGTATCTTCACAGAACATGAACTGGGACTGGCCACCAACTTCACTGAAAAACAGTAGCTTTTAGGTCTGAACTCACAAACTCCTTAATTTTGTGAGTCCACTCTTTCAAACTATTTCATTTTACTGAGTAAGTTATTCATTTTTTTAACTCTGATAACTTCAACTAAATTTAGGGTATATCTTTTGTAGAAAACAGTTAAATTTTACCAGCTGCCAGAATTCTGGACCAAAGGGCAAAGTAATATTGGTATAAATGAAACAGTGATAATTTATAGGTTTTAATATAAAAATTCATATTTGGTCATTATGGCCTTCATTGTGGAATACAGAAAAAATGTGATTTGAGGAAACCAGTGTTGATTTCTTAGTATTTGGCTTTAACTTGTAGTCTCAACAGTTTTTCTTGATGCTTTGACCTCTGGCAGTAGTACTGGTAGATATTGAGATAGCAGTCCATTTCACCCCAGGTTGTTGATAATTTAGTCATCAGAAACAGTTTCTTCTAAACAGTGTCTCTAGGATGTAGTTCCTCCCTCCAAGGGGAGTGGTCTTTTGTTAGATTATGTAAATAGAGAAACTCATTCATTACCACTGTGTTGCTAATTCGTGCCTTAACCTGCAGAACTGGGAATTGCATGACTCTTTTCCTGCATACAGCAAACATGAGAAGCCACTGTTCCTGCATTTGCTTTAGTTTCTGGGGAGAATTGAATGAAAGTAGATTCAAATCAGCAGGGGATTTGTTTGTCAAATTTTGCAAATCAGGCTGCAGAAAATGGAGTTTTACAAGCCCCATTCAGCAGTCCAAGATATCAAACTCGCTTCAGTTTTCAGTATAACATTCATACCACTCTTTCAATCTTAATTTTGATTGATTACTTACCAGCAGAAGTTTATACTGAAATCTCTCCTTTGTCCTCTTTATCCCTTGCTCACCTTTTCGTTCTTTCCAGGTCAATTATTAACACTGTGACGTTACTTGTTGCTGCAGTAACTTTGTTTCAATGCAGCTGTTGCCAGGTGAATTTTCTTGAGGCCTTGATTGTCACATTTACAAAGATTTTATGAGATATCAGAAAAGTTTTTGTTTGGCCAGCAGTCTTCAACTTTACACTCTCAGAGAACTGGCCTGTGCTGTCTCTAGATGTTTTATTTGAAAACAAAATACAGAAGGAAACACGTTGTGTGTTGGCTCATGGTTATGTATGGTAGGTTTTGCTAGCAAGGTAGATACCAAGAAATGGAAATATATTGGATTAAGTTCACTGGGACAGATTTGCTGCAGCCCTGGTGCAGGGGAGGTTCACAACAGCTCAGCAGTCGGAATGTGTTCGATTCATGTGTTAATTCAGATCTTCTTAGGTCTGTTTTTCAGCTGGGAAGTGTTGCTGTAATTAGGTGGTGAGTCGAAGCTGTATGTTACCAGGCTGTGACTGTTGCAAGACACAGGACCAAAGTCCAGGTGCTTTCAGCTCCCTGTCAGCATGCCAGTGGCCACACAGTACACGCCCTCAGGTGCTTTTCTACTCTCAGAGTAGGGACTGGTGGTTAATCCTGCAGAGATACACTTCCAATTGTGACCAGTTCAGAGGTCTGAACTGGCCATCCCAACTGGAGGATTTAGGCAGCAGAGGCCCTTGCTGAGTATATGCAGTTTGAAAATTTCCTACAGTATGTCTTGGCTGAAGTGAAACAATGTTCACCACTATTTCTTCTGTAAGGCTTCAACTTCCTGCTCACTTTGTGGTAATTTCTGCCATGGAAATCCATGCAGAACACCACCTCTGAAGAATTTCCTGATTCTGTCCTGAATCATCTATCCACATTGGGCAGAAACCTTTCTTCAGATCTCTCCCTAAGGCAGAGGAGCTCTGTCATTGCTCAAATTAACTCCTCGTTGGTATAGTCTAAAACTGCATTGGTAGACCAAAGCAGAGTGAGACCAAAACTTTATTCTGTCCCCAGTCCCCCCCACCAACTCATTCATGGGTGACAAACAAAAGGCAAAGAGCTAAATTTTGCCTTCCAGGGGAAAGCCCAGTGCAATGATTTAAAAGCACTGCAAAGGTAGAGAGAAGCAGCTGGAGAAATAAGGAGAGAATGAAAAGCAAATGAAAAGCCATTGCTTAAAACCATTCCTTCTCCTTTCCTTTTCTTGTTATTTTTATCATTCTTCCAAAAGTAGAAAACTGACAACTAGACTCAATTTCTCTGTTTCTTTCATAGTGTGCAGTGGATTCCTGATAATAGATGGGAGTATGTGTGTAGAAGGAACCATGTCGATTTTCTAGCTATAATAACATGATTTTTTCTTTTAAATCTGAAGTAGGAACAGAGAAGTACATTGCTTTGCTTTATCTCAAAATAAAAAATAGTGTATACTGCAGTATATCTTTCTTAAAACATAGCTACCATGAGAGTATGATATGTTTTTACTCATCCCTGTTACTGAAAAATCTAGCTAGTTAATTTCTTCATGTGTCCCTCAAAATGTTGGTGGCTCCTGTTAAATGCCCCAGTGCTTCCTGATGAGCCCAGAACTTATTTTCAAGCTTCCTTACTTAAAGCTCAGAGAACAAGCTGCTTATGATGACCCAACAGAGACATAAGGGAGGTCTATGAAAGGCAGAGTATTCAACCAGCCTTAATCCCTGCTTTCAGTAAGGCAGTGTCTTTAAGTACAGACTAATTAGTGAATAGACATGATTGTAGGTTCTTGTAGACATATCTTTTGTTGGCATGAGATGAACTGAGCGGCTAATAGAAATGGTTTAAAATCTCTGCTTTGCTTTTCTTTTAATGCATTTAATAGGGTATCAAAATGAGAAAATACAAATCAAAGCAGGAGCAAAAGTAAATATAAACTATCTGACTACCTATGTTGGTATATTCCATTTAGGTATTATATCCATTTAGATATTGGGACTTATGCTTGTGGCCCATGCCTGGGCTTCTTAAAGAACTATTCATTTTATAACCTTTGGCATATATCACTATGAGAAAAGCATGCAGGTTTTTTTACTGTTACAGTAATGTATTATGCAAGCATTACTCTGCATTTAAATAGTATGTTAAAGTCATCAGTCATAAAGTGATCGATCAAGATAAACAGTTCCTCCATTTTAGTGCTAGGGAAACTTATCTCCAAGAAGTGAAGTGAATTTCCTTAGGATTTGATCACATGCCTGAGACTAGAATCTAATTCTCTAGAGGGATGGCCCCCCTCTTTAATCATTTCTTTATTACATATTGTATAATAAAATTTCCCAACAGGTAGGAATAGCCATCTGCACGTTCCAAAGTCATTTATGGTAAAATTGAATGCAAAATACGGGAAACTGAGTGAATGACGACTGATATCTAGTCATAGTCACCTGAAAGAGAAAGCATTTCTTAAAGATCAGCAAGACATTAAAAATAAGTAAGAGGCTTAAAAAATAGAAAAATTGTGGTGTTTGGGGTTTTTTTTCTGGTTATATTTCCCCTACTATTGTCATATTGTGGGACCTTGACACAATGCAGATAGGAAGCAGATGTAGCAACTTAACTGTTCTACTCATTGTCTGAAATCAACCATATATGCCATTAATATTCAATAACAGTACCTTGGTTATTGAAACTCATAACCTTTGCTGCTTTTATCACCTGTATTATCCATAGGAGATAATTACTGCAAAGCAGCTGGCTGTTGATTTTAGAGAGCATCAATTGTTCTCCTGTCCCAGCTGTTGGCTAATAAGGACAGTCAACACATCTGTTTCAACAGCTGGTAATTAACAAAAGCCTAATTGCTGCAACTCTTTTAACAACAGATCTATGAAAGAGTAGGGATGTGGAGGAATATTATTTACTCTGTTCTCGGCACTTTCTGTGACCAGTTTCTTTTTTCTTTTTCTACTTTGAACACCACTGCCTTTGTCTGACACACTGAATGGCAGGACAACACAATATGGTAATCCAGAGCTTAAGTTTTTCAGATCTCTGATGCTGTTTCTTATTGCAACATTTCTTTGCTAAGTTGCAAGATAAAATGGATCAAAAGCATTTTGTGGAGTCTCATACAAGAGCAATAATTGACTGCAGTATGTTTATGCGGTGGGGCTGCCAATCCAGCAACTTCCAAAAGAAAGTAATGGGTTTCCCTGTTTGTGGATGAGTTTAATAGCTCTGCACCCCTTCCCCAAAAAAGGTCATCATTCTGAAAGTGGTGATTATTTAAGAATATTTTTACTGCTCTTCAGATGCTTTGCAAAATTTGTTGTACAGATGGTGTTTTTTCCTTCCTCTGACAGGACCCACATATGTTGGTTAGTTTAAAAGTAAATGCCAGGTGGCACCTTGCACTGCAGAAATATCTCACCATTTTGTCGCTACAGAATTGGAGAGAGTTCTTCACAATGGTTTTCTAAATATCTACATTTATAATATCAGTCAGCAAACACTAATTCAAAGACGTTTCTCTTAATTAGACTTATCCTTGGGTACAGCACACGTAATTGGAATACTCATCACTAAATAGAGAGAATGCATGTATACAAATACAGGGAAATGTTAATCTCATTGAAGTCAACAGTGAACTTCTGTTGGCTTCAATGGGTCAGGATTTTCCCTGCAAAACCAAATTTTCTTAAAAGCTGGAGACAAATTTGGCATTCATTGTGCTACCCATGAAAAGAAAGTATTCAAGCATTAATGGATCTATTGGCTGAAGTATTCTGCAAGTCAGGCATGTATTACAGATTGAGTGAAAGACTGAGTCAATAAAAATTTCTAAGAAATAGCATTTAAAGTGGTATTTTGAAGTGATAAACTGATGATGAAAATTGTAATTCTTTGGTAGAAGTTAGTCAAGATCACTTGATTAAACTTGCCTTGCTAACATTTCAGTTGGCAAATATTTCTGTACACTGAGTTCTTAATTGTCTGCTGGATATATTGAAAGGTATATAAGAAATTCTGTTCAAATGCTTGCTATTGACAGAATAAAGATTGCATAATTCAAAATATTCTGGCGAGACAAGTTTAGTTCAACAGGTGTTCAAGTTGAGAAATGTCTAATAGGTGCAGTAAAAAAGTAGAAGATACACTTTGAACAAATAAAAACAAAAGCATTGGCTGAAATTCTAGCTAAAATAGTGACACGGGTAAGTATTTACTATCTGGATTTATCAGGAAGATTTTTTTGTACACAACAATCTTTGTTGATCAAAATTATTAAGTGTTGCGCAAATAAGAAGAAAGAAATGCACCTTCTGTATTAGATTATACTGTGGAAAATTGCTGGAAGATTTGATAGTTGAGAAAAATGTTTAGATTTGATAGTTGAGAAAAATGTTTATCTTTTCAGTGGATTATGTTATTTTATTTCACAAGTTAACTATTTTTAAGAAAATTATCATGGGTAATGTATCACTTTTCTCATTCACTTCCCTTACTCCAAAGATTACAAGAATTATCAGATATGAAGCAACTACCTTTTTTTCCCAGTTGAAATGTAGTTGAGTCTGAGTGAGTTGCAACAGAAATTTAGGCAACTGAGCACCAAAACGTAGATAGGAACTGAAAAGAATGTTTTTGCCCAATGCAAAGACCTACTAAGATCTAACTGAATAGATATGCAGTAGAAGGTAATATGATTACCTCATAAAAAATTTAGTAAATAGATTTTTAGTAGAAAGGAGCAGAAATCTTTAGTATCAGAACATACTTTTGAGTCCTGAGTGAAGGTAACACCTATATCAACAGATCTTGTCCAACAGTATAGTGTCCATAACAAGCCATGGATGCATCCGTTGCCTACTGATTTGATAGGAAAGTGCTCTGTACAGAATTTTCTCCTGTACTATTTCCATCAGACAGATGTTTCCTATGAAGACTTAAGTGTATGTTCTCACGAACACCTCTGTTTGCTTTTCTTACTTTAAGTCCTTACTCTGAGTTCTACTTGGGTAGAAAGCATTGCTGTAAGATTGTGGAGAAAGCAAGGTTCAGGGAGTTATTCTGTTCAGAATCAGCTATTCAGACTCAGTATGGCTGATCCCTTTTACACATCTAGCATTGCAACTATAGAGACTGAAACTGTTTTAAACTATCTGTTGAGGATGCTTGGATGGTAGCTTGTTCACAGTGTCTCAGAAATTCATAGTCACTCCAGTTGCACAAGTGGCCTGCAGCCAGCCTCAGGAGCAGACATGCAGGTCTTGTCTTTTTCTCAAAAATGGTAGGCACAACATAATCCAGCTGGAGAAAGGACTCAAATTATCTTGCTATATTGTCTAACGAGAACTTCAGATATCAAATGAGGAGTACTAACAGGCTTGCCAGATTCCAAGTTGTTTTGAGAATGTCCTAGTAGTTACGGTGTGGACATGTCAATGTGGGGCATACTCATGGATTCTTTCTTATTCCTAACTTTCCTGATAGCAGATGCTTTTATTCAATAGTTGTTTTTTCCTTTTCTTAGATGTAACAATTGCTTTTGAACTCAGCAATTTGGTTCTGCATTTCTTGTGTACAAAAATATCAGATAAATTTGAGTATGTATACCTGCTAGTAATTCATTTTCGATAGGTGAAGACCACAAGGTTAAGTAATAAATATTGACTCTCAATCCTTCCTTCCAAATCCTGGAAGAGTAATACAACTTAATTGGGCCAATTCATATTTGTAGTCCTCTACAGACTCATGGCTTTTATTTAAGAATTTTAGTTAAATTCTGATAACGTGGTTAGACACTGCTGCCTTCTGCAGTAGTACTGTTACCTCTGTCAGGAGGTAACAGTCATTCTGTCTCTTTGCGTGAAAGGTTATAATTTGGAGAGTGTTATCACTTAGCATCTGTTAGAAGTTTTGAAGCGTAAATTGTTAACTCCTTTTTCCCTCAAGTTACTGCCTTGCATGCTGGTTTTTCCCCCTCTTATGGAGCATGAATGATTTCAATTTACATATTTTCTTATGGAAAGAGCCTTGTGAACTGTTGCAGAGTGTATCAGTTGGACTGTTCCTGTTGGACTGGTGTCACACTGAAATCAGAGGTGACAAGGGCAACTAAGTTCAAACAGCAATGAAATGACGTCTTCAATGGCTGGTCAAAGCCAAGGACTTTACTATAAGGAAGAGTCTGCAGTAGAGGTTGAGTGATGAAGGAAGGTTAGAAAGATTTGCCTGAGGAAGAATTAATCCTACATCCTTGGAATGGAGATGTGGGTGACACCTGTGGAACAGTTAAGAGTGCCTCACCAGCCTACTGGGAGTGAAAGTCAGAGTTATCAACCTTGATCAAGTTTATTAAGCCCTTATTAGTTGACAAGACCAGTTATCTGTACCTAGACTAGTAACAAAAGTAGGATCAGGGCGTGGACTTGCACAGTGACATGTAACCATTCATGCATTCTTTTAGAGAGCTCCCTGGCATGGTTTTAACCCACTATCCCAGATGATGCTTTCGAAAGATACAGTGTACTAGGGCCTATTGCTCTTTGACAGGCTGGTGTTAGCAGCCCTTCCTTTTCGGGGTGAATGGAAGAGAACTTTGGACTTTTTTTAACACGAGTAAGGTCATGCCAGTAGATCTCAAGGTTGGAGCATAGTTTCTGGTCTGTTCTTTTTAGCAATAGAGAGTTGGGTCGTGTGGTCAGTTTGGGGTCTGTTAGTGGAGCCTCAAAAATGTGCCAGATGGAGAGCCCTGAGAGCACACAGTTTCTGGCTGCTGCACAGATAAAACATGTCTGGCTGTAATATGAACTTTCTTCTGTTATTCTGCCAGTTCAGTTCCGCTCCAAACTGGATAAGACACTTTTGGGGCTGAGGGTAAAGTTGTTTTTATTGAATAGGGTCTTTGTTACCACAAAGCTTCTGAGACAACATTACACTACCTTTTGGATCTTGTGCTGACAATTTGCTGTTTGTGGCAGATACTGACTTGAAATCATAGGTGGACAAAGCAATTTTTGTGGACAATGGGTTTATCGTGGGTGCTGACATTTGAAGCTTTCCCAGAGTAACCTGCCAGTAGGACTCAGACATCACCTGGAAGGTTTCTTCAGCTCCCTCCGGCCTACACAGTTGTTTCCTTCTTGATTTTCCCTAAGAAGATTGCCAGTAAAGTTTCATGTATAATGCAATCATCTTCAACTTACAAAGTCACGCCTCTCAGAGTTGAGGGAAACATGCCTATTATTAAAGTAAATCAGAGACAGTTTTTATCCTTTGTTTTAAGGTTAAGTTTGGTAACCTGATATGTCTTATAGGGGATGTATCTGTTTTCCAGTCCAGTTACCTATGCAGCCATGAAGGGTTACATGGTTACACAATGCCCAAAACAATATGCTTTATTTTACCTTCAAATAAGACAAGTTTCTCTGTATTGCTGATGTTTTTCTATAGTTTACTTGAATTTTCATTTTCCAAACTGATTTTTAGATGAGAAAAAAGTGTGTGATGTCACCAAGGCCAAACCTGAATTACAGAACATGAAGTAATGTTCCCTTTCCACAAATTAACAGCTGTAAACAGTATTTAATCTGAGAAGTAAAGAAATTAACTTATGTGTGTTAATTTTCATATAGATTGTAAAGCCATGGCTACTGTGCAGAAATAGGTGTCATGAATGGCTTTTTATTTCTCTGTGAAAACAAAGTCTTCTTGATTGTTTTCTTTTTATGTTCTTTTCACAGTGTACATTGTGATTTAGTAATAAGTCAAGTAACTACCCACCTGTATATGGAGACCTATCTATTTGCTCTTTAAAGCACCCCCAGCTTGTGTTCTTAATAAAATCCCTCCTACTGAAAGGTCAGCATCTCTGCACATGGCGTTATTTATGTGCAAAGCACAGTCCAGCTATGAGCGTGTATTTTGGAGCTGTCATCCTCGGAAGTTTTCAGGGGCCTTTCTGTTGTCCACTATAGTTATATCTTACCTAAAATAAGACTTGCAGTATCATTAGGTAGTTATCTATATGCACAGTAAGTATGTATGATGGTATCTCTGGGGTTTTTACCTGTGTATGCAAATGAATGGAAACCATAAATGAGATCTTGACCCTGGGAACTCAATTGCAGTTTTGTGTCAACCTCACAAGGGCAGAATTCCAAATGAATCATCCTCACTCCATAAATCATTCTTTACAATACAATGGTTCCATGTATTAGTCTCACACTTGTATCACATGCCTTGGATTGTCCTTTGAATAGTTATTTTTTCCTGCAATTTTCAGTATATAAGTATACTGCTTGGAAGAAGTATGGGATATTGCAGAATTATACTGCAGATGATGAAGAAGCTTTGTTTCCACATCATATCTAAGGTTAGCTGAACAAATTCTTAATTCTCACTGAAACTTACAATGAACGTTTCATATAGATACTTTCTCACATAATGTGATAATTGAATGGATTATAGAATCATAGGTTGGAAGGGACCGTAAAGGTCATCTAATTCCAATCCACCTGCTATGAGCAGGGACGTCTTTCAGTAGACCAGGTTGTTCAGCGCTCCATCCAGCCTGGCCTTGAACACCTCCAGGGATGGGCCCACTTCTCTGGGCAAATCTGCCTGTAATATGTGCTCGTTTGGGCACATCACTGGATGTGCCCAAAAAAGAGTAAACTGCTTGTTAAGTACTGCTGGTACGGTGAGCTTCTTACCAGTGTGGTGTGACCACATAGTACAAAAATAAGGCATCACATCTTAGGCATAATGGTTCAATTATGAGTTGATATTGTTTGCTTTTATTGTAATAAAATTAACCATATATATATATATATATCTAGTCTGGGCAAAATTGCTATTATGTTCTTTCATTTTCTTTGTTAGAGCAGTAAAAAGCTATTTGGTGTGATTTTTTTTTTTCCCCTAATTGCACGATCTGTGTAGTATTTGTTGTGTCCTGTTGCTGTCATCCCAGTCACAACAGGATCTCTTGGAAATGCACAACCATGCAAGCAATGTCCGTCTGGTATAGCAATGTATTCTCACTGGAGAATTTATTGTGATGGAGACAAGCGTCTGAATGTCAGAGAGTGACATCTTTTACAAGTCTTCTGGAAAACTTCTTAAAAATATTACATTCGGGATAGCATAAAGGCTGAGTTGATGAAGGTGACATAAGAAAGACTTGAATCACAACACTTGTTGAAAATGACAATTCCATTTTGGACTAAAAGGAAGATTACAGGGTTACAATTTGAGCTCCCTGATACAAGTTTGGCACCCTCAAACATTTTGATGGCTGAATTTTGGAGTACATCTCCTTTTCCATGATGCATCCCTGGTTGGATCTGCTTTTCACATACCTAGCCATTTAATAAAAAAATGTTTTTGTTAGTCATGGTGAGGGAAGACAGAATGATAGTCACCAGAAACATGGGTAATTCACATGACTTGAGAGCAGGGAAGCATTATCACTGGGAGGAGTCCACCAGGCTGCCCACAGTGGGTTAATGCAAGAAGCTGGGACTCAGCATTAGGTTTCTGCATTCAAAACAAATAACCTTTAAATAACAAACCAAATAACAGTCAGATGGCTGGGGAGGAGTCCTCTCTTCTGTCAGAAATCCTGTCTGACATTCCTCAGAAATATTTCCATCTAAACCACTGTATCTTCACAATGCAGTGAAACAATACGTTTTATTTTTTAAAAAAGTTTTATTAACAGGTATTTATTTGGACCAACAATAGTATTAGATCGTAGAGTAAAATCTTACTATGGTTAATTGTTTCATCCTGCTGCAAACTCATAAAGGTCATGTTTGCTGTTGAGATACCTTTCCTTTGTGCCCAAAGGGTATGTCAACCTGGGTGTGGTTGTGGCAGAGGGTTGGAGAGGGCTGCAACTTAAAGGCTGTTAGAATTCCCACAATTGCCACTGTTACCCTGAAATTCACAAGCACAAATAACCCTCAGCTTGTTATTCGTTGTATTTTTCCTAGCTGTACTGATCCTCCACAGCAGTGCAGATCCCTCAGGGATCAGTAATACAGTTGCTCCATTACTCAAAGTTAAGATAGGTTTAGTAAAAACTGTTTCTGTTAGAAACTTGTGTGTTGAGAAACAACTTTGCATTAATTTCCAATAATTTCAGTTAGTATTCCAAACTTTTCCGGCTCAGTTTATCTCCCAGAAGTTTTATTTAGTGAATTTTGAAACCTACATTTCAAACTTCAAAAATAAAACCGTTAATCTTTACATTTTAAATGTGGACTTATTATTGTTAATTATGTTAATATTATTCATGATGTGTCAATATTTTATAGCATCTACTAAAGTAAGTCGTAATTGTACCTTTTAGTTTTTAAAATCATCAAAGGCAGCTGATACTTAAATGCAAGTTGAAACATTTTATCTAATTTTGTAGGTCAACGTGTCCCCTCTTCATATTGTAATGAAACAATTTGACACGTTAGCACTGTGATTTAAAAAAAAAAAAAAAGAGATTGCTTAGTGTGTTATTATAGTGCTAGCCATTTTCAGTCCTCTCATGTTAACTGGAGTCTTTTTCTTGACCCTGGAAACCTCTGATCCCCTAATTAATGAGACAAATGCTTACATTCTTTTCTAGATCAAAGTGTCACCTACTTCTATTGTTGGTGAAACAGTTTGATGTGTTGACACTTTGATACAGAAAATAAGATGAGCTGTTGTAATCTGCACTAAGTAGCAGCTGCTAATGTAAAAATAACAGAATGTTTAGAAGTTGGATCTCATATGTGTCACAACATGACCTGCTCTATCAGGCAGTACATATTTCTCTTACTGACATGATGTGTAAAATGTAAAAGCATTAAAAATAGTGTAAGATTAAAATATTTCTTCAGTTGTTTAAATTTTTTTTCCAGATTTAGGGTTTTTTTCATGTTCATTCTAATTCAGAATGAAAGAAACCTTTGTTTCCCACTCTCCTGCTGGCCTGAGAAGACACCTGAGCTCTTCCTATCCAGCTAGCCTGCTAATATCAGTAGAAACATACTTCTGCCTCACAAGAAATCAGAGCAATTCTCTGTTGTTTGTTTGAGGCTAGTTTCCATTTCAGACTCCAGATAATGTAGGACCAAAAGCAGAAAGACATCTTACTGCCATTTTTCCCTTTTTCCCCATTGCAGCTCTACCAAATGTAAATGACTGAGACCATAAGTTGTAGAAATGAACTAGGAGACTCCCCAGATTTCTCACCCAACCTTCTTCTAATCCACAGGAATATCCTGTATCAGTAGAAAGCAAGATGCTGGTAGAGACTATTACTGAGTGAAGGAATACTCGTGCGTTTACATGTATCTCAGTCAAGCCAAGGGAAATTGCGCTGGGTAGAAAGGGTACCTGTTCTAATTGAGTCAGTTATCATTTCCATATAAATGAAGTACAAATAACTTGTCCACAAGAAGGGTATTTATTAAGCAAGGAAGTTATGTCTTAGAAAACAGGAGATATAAAGACAAATGAAAATTGCCTGAGGTTAAGCTAAATTTGCCCTTGGAAAGGAAATTAAAACAAACAATAGTGTAACAACTGAAATGAGAACAAGGAAAGAGGAAATATGCCACTGGTCTGAGAATGGCATGGAGATCAGGGATAATCTGGATTAGGTCTGAAAGTGTGTGATTATAATTTTTGTTTCCATCAGCACTGGGCAATGAAGATGTCAGCTATGAGGACAAGGGTTAAGAAATGTGAATGTATGCAAATGGAATGCATCATAGCTGTTCAAAAGATTATTGTGTTCGCATTGGGTTCATGGGTGGTTTCCATCCCCAGTTCTGAAAGAGCTGGTACCTGAAATTGCAGGAATGATAGTAAAGTTCTTTAATAAATCTTACGAGGCTGTGTGCAGTGTAATACGACAGGGAATTAACAGACACAGCATCTATATTTAGAAGGGCAAAAAATATAATTTTGACAACTGTAGATCTTAATTAATCTTTATTGTGAGGCTTCAGAGTAAATTTGGAAGGAAAATGTTTTTAAAGCATGGATCCATCAAGTGTGAATTGAAGTACAGTTTTCACACAAGAAAGATCATGCAAGAATTCTTTTTTGGTATGATAACTGGTTATTTAGGCAAGGAAACTTTTTAAATATAACCTGACACATAAGCTTATAGGTTGTGCCATATGGAAAATTATTAATTACAGTGGGGAATGTGTATATTGTTATTTTACAAGCAGGCACAAGCTTAATGTGGGAAATGCTGCTTGCTGTTAACTGGGTTCACCCAGCGTCTCTTGTTTGGAAGAATGGGTGCGTTTAGCTCATGTCTGTCTGCAAAATGTCATGTACCCATGAAGGAGATGAGGGATTAGTCAAAGGCAATAAGGAACTAGTTAGCAGGAAGGCAGCAGCAAACAGCTTTGAAGGAAGAAATGTTAAGGTCCAAGGATTTCACTAGTGGAATTTCTCTCCAATTTCTTACCAATTGGTGCTGAACCAGTTTTCTCTAATGCTGTCACTGAGAACCTTTGGCATCAAGAGCAGCAGTGTACCAATAAAATTGCTTGATGAGACAGAGCTGGGAGTTGTTTTTAATAAGACATGGAGATATTAATACAAAGTAGGTTCAAGCTGTCTTGCAGATAGATTGGGATGGCCGCAAGTACTGGAAAAACAAAAGCAGTGGGGTGGAATTATGGTGCCAAGTGTAAGGTATTATCTTTTCAGGATGAATAAGAGTTTCCACTGTCAACTGGGTAATACCAGTGTGCAGGAGAACAGGCTGGAGGGTGACTGTGAGCAAAAAGAGTGCAAGAATGCGTCAGGTAAGATGTTTCCACTGGCATTGGTACAGAGTACTAAGGAGAGATGTGTTTGAGTTGATCAGGGTGATGAAGAGCCTGCTTACTCAGAGGTAACAAAAATGGTTGTTTGTTTAGCCTACCTCAGAAAGGAAAAATAAATGCTCATTATAAATATATATATAAATGTATAGGAATATATGTGCTGTCTATAAATGCATGAGAAAATAAATCAGTTAAAAAATAAAGCTATGAAACTTTATTAGTCAAGTTCATTGGATTTTTTCCCTTCTATTGGATGTTGAAAAGTCTTACAAAAGCCATCTCTCACACAAAGGTGAGGTTCCAAAGGGAACCTGACAGCATAGGATGCTGCGTGTTCTTACCTCTTTCAATTTAGATTAGAGTTGAGGGTGCTCATGTTTGCCCTAGAGGAATTAGGGAAAGATAAAAACAAGTTTTACCCTCTGTTTTCCTTTGCCTATGTCTTGTATTTTTCCAGCCTTTGTGGTAAGTAAACACATAACATTGTTCCTTTAAATGTTTTGAAGCAAAGGCAACAACAAAAAGATCAGTACTGAGATTTTCTTTAGCTGACACCAGCTATTTTAAGTTTGATTGAGTAGCAATTAGATTTTATATTTAATTGGAAAATTTAAATTTTCACTATATAACTGCTAAAATGCAAAATGGGAAAGTAAAGAAACAAGAATTCTCCTTTGCAGGATTAAACCAAATAAGAAAGTGTAGGAACTTGTGGACAAAACAAAATCATCAGAAGGATTTTTCACAGTATCCAAGTGATCAGAATACCCTTTCAGGGTTAAACAGGAACTTCACTAAGAATGACACCTATACCAGAAAGTGACCAACCTCACCTCTAAAGTGACCTTTTTAGGGGAAACCACCACCAGAGGAACCTGAGTGTAATTCTTCTTATTATTATTGCTTCTTCTGTAGCCTACCTTCCAAAACAATTTAATCAAAACAAATCAATTTCTGTGAAAAGTTCTAATTTCCACAGCTTGACATTTTCCAGAGGAACAACATTTTGTTAAAAAGTTCTCAAGCAGCTATTGTTATTACTAGAGGTGAGCTCATGCAGGATTTTTGCCATGTGCACTATGGATAGATTTCAATATACATTTACGAGTCTTCCAAATTCTTTTTAGTAGAGCAGACGCTATTATTTTAGTTAGCAATTTAACTTTGTGATGGGCACTGTTTTGCTTTCCTTCTTCTAGTGAAGGAAGACATCTCTGCCTTGGGAGGATATTTGACTCAATTATTTGTGTTTACCACCCTTCAGTCCTGTGAACAATGGGTCATTTTGTTCCATGGCTGCATGCTGTGCACAGAGACCCTTGTGCTTGGATTTTTGTTGGTCTCATGGAGCTTCCTAGTATCAACTCCACTAGAAGTTACTGAGGAGGCTAACAAATGTCTGTTTTTCTTCCCCTCAGTTCTTGTAGCTCTTGGATTTGTTGTTTTTTTAAATCCAAAGAACCTGATTCTGCTGTTATTTTTATTGGTACAAACCCAGATGCAAACCCAGTCAAATCAGTGCAGTTTTTTCTGCTGAAAAACTGACATAAATAGTACTCCTAAGACTCTAGTACCTCTGACTCTTGTCCTGAAAGGCAAGTGGAACATTAGGTGTATTTTTTATGATAGTTCTCCAAAGAGAGTAGCCGTTAATCTCTCTGAGTAGGTGTGTCAGCTGCAAACATTTCCTTCCAGTCTGCCTTTTCAATCACACTTCACAGTACACTGAAAATTGGCAAGGATGTTAATTATTGGCCTCTAGAACAAACCACCTACTTTGACTCAAGCGTGTTTTCCAATTTTTAAGAATGTTGTTTCACCTAAAGAACAGTGTAATTACAGAAAATAGCTTGGTTTGGCTAACATCTAGTGTTCTGTGAGTTCTGCTTGCAAGGCAGCAAGCTACACCAAGCAAGAGGCTCACCTGCAGAGGATTTTAACCTCTTGCTGACAGAAGGTAGGGCTCGCCAGCATCCAGTACATTGTTTTCAGTATCAGAAGCTCAAAACCACTGTCACTCAGACGTTAAACATTAACGCTTTCTGCTTTTAAAGCTGAAGGAACGCCCCCCCATATAGTAAGAAAGTTTTTATTCACCAGGAAACTTCCTGTTAAAATTTTATGGATGCCTCTCACAGGAGCAATTACAGCAGTGGGTCCTGTACCTGGGCAATGCAAAACCCTGGGTGCAACATGACCCACCGAGCAGCACGGTTCAGAGACTGCTTGTGTAGCTGCATTTGAGCAATGCAGTGTTCAATAAAATTTTCCAGGAATCAGCCAAGTATCCAGAACATGATTAATCAACCAGCAGAATGAATTGCCCGTAGATGACTGAGAATTGACAGTAAACAGTAAAACACCTGCTTTGATGACTTACAGTCTTAGGAGACCATCAGGAAACAGAAGCAAGTGGGAGCCCTGTTTTAGGAGAGAGATTTTGAGGCATACAGGCAGAGTTGTTCATGATTATACAGTGAGTTTGGCAGAGTTAGAAGCTTACCTATGTGCATTTGCCTTCATGGGTTTGTAGCTCATATAACACGTCTTTAATTTACCAAGAAACTTTTCCGCAACACCGTCCTGAAGAGTTGGCAGAATCCACAGTTGCCATTTCTCGCACATGTGCCTCTTGGTTAAGGGCTCTACAATTTGTACTATTAATAACTTGCACCATAAATTAAAAACACTGGAAAACAGCCCAATGCTCATGTGTCAAGGAATTGCTGTGCAAGCCTGATCTTCTTTGTTGTTACAACAATAAATCGTCCTCTGATTTAAAGATAATTTATATGGTACCTGGGCCCTCAGGGCAGTCCTGCAGTGCTATTGAAACTGGACTTTTAAAATTAGTGGTGATTAAGCTATAGACCCATATTAAATATGCATAAATACTTATTTCTCCCTACCTCCTCTTTAACCATAGGGCCTGTTGGGGTTGGCTACCTTCCTGACTTACAAGCCACATGCTGCAGTTTCCATAATGGTCATGAGTCACACTCCCTTCAGTGTGAATCAAGGATGAGAGGGGGAGCATCCGGTGGGGCTCCTAGATGGGAGATGACAGTGATTGCTCAGGGATTCCCTCACCCCTCTATAAACCAGATCCTGGGTGAGAATGCACCCAGATCCCAGCATGTGCTGTCGGTGCCAGTGTCTGCAGTCCTTGCTGGCTCATCACCTGCCACTACTCAGGGTCCTGGTTATCCAGCAGCTCTTCCGCTGCTAACATCAGCCAGGGGCTGCCACCATGGCAACCCCAACAGCTGGGAAGCCATGTGCAGACCAGGAATCATGGGTCGGTACTTCATGGTCAAGGACCTTGCTTCACTTACTATATGTTGGTCAACAGTTTTGTGGTATAGCAACACGTATATATCATATGAAATATGTTTGCTCATAGCCACGTGGCTGAACTGAAGAGTTCTAACATTAGCTATTCAAAAAATTTACTGTGTACATGGGAGAAGCCATTTAAAATATAATTCTGCTAGAGAAAAAAAACCTAGAAGCAATTCCAATGCTAGAAAAAGAAAGAATATTTCATAAGAATTAAATAGGCTGGAATAGTGCTCATTTTCTTCCTGGTAGCTAGTACAGTGCTCTGTTTTAGATTCAGTATGCAAATAATGTTGATGACTGATGTTTTAGATGTTGCTCAGTGGTGCTTGCCCCCAGTCGAGGACTTTCCGTGTCTCACATGCTACCAGTGAGGAGGTATAAGAAGCTGAAGTGGAGCTTTTGGTCAGGACAACTGACCAAAGTGGCCAAAGGGACATGCTGTCTGATAGAACATCATGCCCAGTATATAAAATGGGGAGAGTTACCAGGAAGGGGTGTGATCACAGCTCAGGGACAGGCTTTGCATTAGTCAGCAGGTGGTGAACAGTTGTATTGTGCATCGCTTGTCTGTTTTAGGATTTATCTCCGTCTGTCTCTCTCCTTTTTATTACAATTACTAGTATTAGTATCATTATTATCTTTTACTTTGTTTCAATTATTTAACTGTTCTTGTCTCAATCAACAGTTTGATTTTCTTTTCTTTCTTGATTCTCCTCACCATGCCATCAATGGGAGGAAGGGGAAGTGAGCAAGCCGCTGCATGGTACTTAGTTCCTGGCTGGGGTTAAACCACAACACCATGTTACATAACAGTATAACTCTTTATGTGTAATGATAGTGGTTGAAATGATTGCACAGATTGATATGTTTGTAAAAAAAAAAGGATATTCTGAATCAGCTAGTTATCGGTTGTTTATCATTTCATAGGCAGAATTGATAGCTTTGCGACAAGAAAAAGAAGCTGGTCTTCAACAGTGCAAAAAACTAGAAGAAGAAATACAGACATTGCGTGTTTATTACAGGTAAAATGATTGATTCTAATATGAATGAGTGACTCATAGGGGAAGTTTTCTGTACTATGTCTGACTGAGGAAATCGCCTTATCAAATAGGTATTTGTTGGAAAAATGTGAATACATCAGTGAATCAAAGTCTGCATTTCTGCTTTACTGCTCACCAACCATCTCTTTAAAATAGGAGTCTCTTTCTTTTAGCCTGAGTTTTGTATTAGTTTCTTCTAAGGGAAGGGAAAAATTGGTGATGGTTGATTTTCACACTTAAAAGCTATGGCAATGTGATCACTTAAAAACACGTGGACAAAAGAACCAGTTTACATAAATGCTTGTTTCTTCTTTCTTCCCTGATTGTTTGCACGTACCTAACTTAATCAGTATAGATTTTAGATTTTTTTGTAATTCTAAAAGACTGTTTTCTTCTTCAACCCCAGTATATTTGCCTTTTAATTCCTTATGGCCTGTAGCAGTATGTAGAATGAGAGAAATACCCATTCTCATTAATTTAGGGGGACTGCACTGAACATTTGCATGGATCGGTGGGTTTTAGTCTCTAAGGAAAAGCTCTGTGTGGTCCTGTGAAGGAGTTAGGTTGTTTTATGGAGTGATGTTGGGTTACAGCTCTCATTTCATCCTGACCTCCTGTGTGAGAGGGGATACAGAGCTGCCAGCAGGTTAAAGGCAGGAGAATTGGCATCAACACAGCAGAAAATTGTGAATCTGAAGGCTGAATGTCTGTGATGAGGGATGTGGGCTACAGAGGTAAATAATAAATATAGTGTGAATACTATACTCACTGGAAATAAAGAGGACTAGTTAGTTATGTCTAAAAAGCATTTGCAATAGCAGAACTGTGTATGTTTTCAGTGTTTTAGCATTCACAAGTGAAAAATACTCAGGTTTCTAGAGGTTTTTCGAGTTTCCCCTTCTCATTAAGTTTATTAAAACCTTGGAGGGAAGTTTCAAAAACAACTTTTGTTCCTAAATCTCGTAGGCATTTATTTAAAGCCTGTTAATAGTGAATAGAAACCCCAAGCAATTTGTGATTATTGCGTTTAATGAATTTGGTCAGCATTTAGCATGTGCACAAATTATGGTATGATTTACCAAGCTAGAAAGAATTTATTATGGTGCCCTTATTACTCATTTAAATGGGTTTTGTAGAATAATTTAAAAACTTACATGCAATTTTTTAATTGATGTTTCAGAAATTAAGAATTTGCTTGTGTTGGTCTATGCACATTGTAGGAGACTTTTCACAGATTTTTGAGTTACGTTTTTGGGATAGTCTATCAAGTTTGCACTAACATACAACGTTTAACAAGTACAGTAGGCAGCAACTGCCATTTACTTGTGTAAATGCTTTAAATCTCAGAAATATTAACAATAATGACTTGCAGGAATCAGCATTAGCATCTATCATGTTATTAACTTACAGCTCTTAATTTGAACAGTCAAAATTTCACTGTAAATTGGCTAACGGCATTTGCAAAATCTATCCATAAGGTGTGGAAATGCTCCCCTGATTATCCCCTGGGGCAAGAACTATTGTATCACTACTGGTTTATACAAGTTGTAACATCTAAAGTAGAAGATTTTATCTCCTGCCTACCTGACTGTTCTAGAGGCTAATGTGTTCCAAAGTGGACCCACAGAGTGACTGGTCGAGGTTGGCAGGGACCTCTGGAGGTCATCTTGTCCAACCTCTGCTCAAGCAGAGCCACCAAGACCTGGTTGCCCAGGACCACATCCAGAAAGGTTTTGAATGTCTTTAAATATGGAGACTCTCTGTATGGAAACACTGTCTTAAGTATACAAAGACATGACTTGAAAAGCCAGAGGCCACCTGGAGCTGAACCTGCAAGGGATGTAAAAAGCAACAAGAAGGACTCCTGTGAGTGCATAAGCAGCAACATTTGATGTCTCGGGCTTATCTTTTGACTTGATTAGAAAGTAATTGCAGCATTGTGAGGATTCTTATGAACTTCTTAGCATTTTGGTTACAGTTGCCTTGAAGTTATGTTGAACGTCTGCAGCCCTTGTCATCCAACAGTGTGACAGTATTTTGAACACATGCCAAATGAGACAAAAGAATATATGTCATATGTGCATAAAGCTTTGGGGACTGTATCAGGCCAAGAGTGGGATGGCCGCAGTAATTATGAATGACAAAGCAGAGAGTGCATTTCCCAGGCCATCCCAAATGAATGAAAATTTGCACTCGGTTTTGTATGTGGAAGGGATGCATGTGTAGATGTCTGCTGGGTCTTTTTATTTCCTTGTAGTGCTTGCCATGCTATGGTAGTGTAGAATAAGCACTGAGTGTTTTTAGACAGTCCATTTTGGATTGAGGTGGAAGTTTGCTGCTTTGATCCAAGTGAGTTAGCTATATGATTTGCTGTCCAAGACTCCATTTCCCCAGAGTTACTTCTCTTTTCTGGATTTCAGAATTCCCCAGTGAGCAAAATATAGGCTTCCGCACATGCTCCAGTCTTCATCTGAACTGTAGAGCTGCAACGTGACAAGGCAGGGTGCACATTCCCTTCACCTACTGTTCTCTCATGTCTTTGCCAGATTCTCACACTTCCTCTCTTCTGTGTGGTGCCAGCATGACAGAGGCTTAAGAATTTTGGCTCGTTTGGTGACTTGTTCTCCTTTTGCTCCTAGGTCTTCCCTGTCCTTAGAAAGAGCATTTTCTCATACTTTATTCTTCTTCTCCTTTTTTTTAACTGAGATTTCTATGAGTCATGGTTTAGGAATGGTACTCCCCAATTTCATGCTCCCACAGAGACTCTACAAATGCCACTTGCTCACTCCCCCCTTCCCCCTCCCGCTTCCCCTGCAACAGGATGGAAAGGAGAATTGGAGGCACAAAAGGTGAAGATCAGGGGTTGAGATAAGAACAATTTACTGGAAACAGCAATGAGACAAGAAAATGAACAGTAACAACTACATTAATAACAAAACTGTACAAAAGAGAGAGAGTGATTCACATGTACAATTCTTACCCCGACCCAACCACAGCCACACTACCCCAATGGGATGGAAGCCCTTCTCCCCAGAAGAGACTCCCTTCTCCCCACCACTGGAAAATGACATGAGGTGGTATAGAATATCCTCTGGGTCATAGCCATGCCCCCTCCTGGCTACTGCAAAAACTAACCCTGTCCTGGGCAGAACCAGGACGCTACATCGTCCTTTAACCTAGAAGAAGCAAATTTAAGAAAACAAAAACAAACAAAACAAACAAAACAAAACAAAAAACCCCAACAAAAACAAAGAAAATAAAAAAAACTAGAGGCTCACATTGAAGCATACAGGTCATACCTACATCACTTGTACTTGTGCTTTGACACACAATTACATTTTAGGGATTTGGTCTCAAAAGTAATGCATATGTGTGCATATATTAACTATTTTGGGTGCATACATGTGTAAACAATAACATTAAAATGTGTATTTTTGTACCAATCTGCCTTTCACTAACATTAGTATAATCCAGGAAAAGCAAAGTATCATTTTATTATACAAAATCAGAGGAGAGATATTTAGGTCCAGAATATCTGTATGTGTGAAGTAAGTACACACAGGCATGCTTAAAGGAGGGAAACAAGTGGAGACCTTCAGGGGAAAAAAAAATCCCTTTTTATTTTCTCCAGAGGAAGGATTCTTGGTATCTAGAGTACTTCATCCAGTTTTGAGTCCCCAGTAAAAGTAAGACATCTATAAATTGAAAAAAGTTTGACAGATGGCAACTGGTACGGTCAGGAAGCCATAGCATTTGCAATGTAAAGAGAAACCAAGGGTGCTGCTCTTGTATAGCCTGGGAAAGAAAAGATATTCCTTTCTTTGTTGGCTCCAGGGAGACCTAATGGCAGCCTGACAGAGTCTGTGTACAGGTTGTCAAGAAGGACGGCCTCTTCACAGTGCTCCATGACAACAGGGTGAGAAACAACTGACTTGAATTGAAACAAGAGGGTTTCAGACAGGTTACAAGGGAAAGCTTATTCGCCACAGGGGCTGTCCATCATTGGAACAGGTTGCCAAAGAGGTTTTACCATCTCCATCCTTGGAGATTTCCAGTGTCTAGCGTGCTAAAGTCATGAGCAACATGGTGTGGTCTCATACTGATAGAACTTTGAGAAAGAGATTGGTTGGACTAGAGACTGCCAGTGATCACTTCCAACCTGATTATTTTACAATTCTCTGATCTGGTAGCTGCTGCTGTTTGAAGACATCCATTTTTTTCCTCCAACTGAGAAAGAAGTCTGTAAACCACACTTCTTTTCAGGTGAAGTGAAAAGAAGTGAATCCTAACTGAAACTGGAGCTTCATGGAAAGCCTGAATGGCCTAAACCAAGATTAAACTGAGCTTTTGCAGATTTAATGATGAAACATTGATTTCCTTCTGAATTTTGACTTTCTGAAAAGAAAGCATATCCTAGAACAATTTCAGTCTTCTTTAGAATGGACAGAGAAGTGAAATGGAATTAAAAAGGAGAAAGGATCTAGTTCAGATACATAAGGGAGAAGAAGCTGGCTACAAATAAAGTTTGGCAAGTTCTGTCCTTCTGTTTATTCTTCTTGTGTTGTCTCTGTGTCAAGTTTCAAAAAGAAAATTGCATTTTCTGGATACTAACTCAAAAATACATATCAGAAATGAAAATTTGAATAACAGTTAGGAATAGCATCGAGTTTCTAGCTTACTAATATAATTGTTTCAACACAGTGCTCTTTAAACTAGAGATTAATGCAAATCATGAGATTCTCAGTGACCAAAGAAGGCTGGATCCAAATAATCAGTTTTGAAGTACATGGGAGTGTTAATCCCACTACCTCTTTCTCACATACCTCTGTTGTTTGAACATCATCACGAGTTTTTTATTTGCATATTTTTCAGTTATGTGATCTGTCCAATTTTATAATCAGGTTCCTTCTTGCCCTAGATTCATATGCTGAATGTGGCACCATATGGTATGGGATATGCCTTTGGTCAGTTGGAGTCAGCTGTTCCAGCTGTGTCTCTATCCAGCTTCTTGGGCCTGCTCACTGCTGGAGTGGTGTGAAAAGCAGAAAAAGGCTTGACTCTGTGTGAACACTACTCAACAATAACTGAAACATCCATGTGTTAGCAACACTTTTTTTCAACACAAACCCAAAATGTAGCCCCATACCAGCTACTATGAAGAAAATTACTGTATCCCAGTCAAAAACAGTATAATGTTGCAAAGTAATTGGAATCTGTAAGTTATGGTGAGCATGGGCGAAAAAGGTGGCTTATTTTACAGTTATGTGATGATTCTCAACAATGAAATGAAATAATGACTTCAGTAAGGCCCCTTGTACTAATAAGTACAATGACCTGAAATAAATATTTTTAGATTCAAACTTTCAGTTAATATGGGTAGCTTCTCTGTAAGCAATGCCAGCAGTTTTCTTGCTCCCTAACCAGTTGTAGCACTTTATAAGTTAAAAACTATTGAAGAGATTTAACAGAATTTAAATTTACAAGTTTCAATGTTTACAGTACTTCAATTTGAATACTTGAAATTCATATTTAAGTGGCACAAGCAAATGGTCTAAATAACAATTGGTTTTATGGAGGTCTATGAATTTTTCCCACAAAGCCTCTTGTAAAATGACATGGAAGTTCATCCTTTTAAAGACTGAGATTGATAGATGTGAAAGTAGAAAATGAAGAAGGTTTTTTATTATTTCCCCAAGTGAAGGACTTACAGGCACAGGGATAAACTCAATTTTCATTTTAATTACAGAACTGAATCACCCTATAACAGGAGAAACATGAAGAAAGATGTTTTGTAAGCCATTACTTCCAGTCCTGGATAAAAAGAGTTTTCTGTTCAAGCTTTGAATACAGTTGTGTGTGTTTAATTTACTTTCATGCTATAATTTCGTGACTGATGTTATGGAATATAATACTCAGATGGTGCTGTTTCAGCCATGCTCCATGGACTCTGTGTACGGATATAGAATGGTGTAATTCTTGCTGTTAGAATGTTGCTCTTATTCCAGTTTTAAGGACTATTTAAAACTATAAATTATTTCTACCTAGCAAGTCAATATTCATCTTCACAGCCACAGCAGTAGCAAGTCGGAATACAACTGCCTAAATAGTCAGACTTCTGTACTCTGACTGACCCCTGCTCAAACATTTCAGCCTGTTTGTTCTGCCATCTCTCAGTCTTTTTCAGAGTTCTCTCAGTCCAGATTTCCCTCAGGGGAACACAATATGTAGCAGAAGATTGGGCAGCTCTAACATCCAGTTTCCCAGCCCAAATGAACTGGAACCCATTTACAGGGGTAGTAGTGAAGCTGCAACCACTAATACGGAGTGGTGAGCTCAGTCCTTCCTCTAAAGCAATAGGAGACTACCTTGAAAACCTGTCCCAGCAGTTTACCTCAGAGAACTGGTCTTCATACCTGTCTTTTTTATCTCACTTTTTCAGTTATGGCCGTTGACTCATTTTCCTGCTCTTTTCATCCTGTCTGCTTGCTTCTGTTCTGACAGTTGCCGTCATTGTTTTAGTACTAGTTGCTTTAGACATAACATGCTGTAAATATAGTCATTAAGAAGAATGACCAGGTAATGGTGTCAGTTCTTTTTGCAGAGTAGTTTTGGGGAGATCATGGAGAAGACAGCAGTTGTGTTTTAAGTATTCTCTGTCCTTGCAGCAGTGACTTTTATCAAAGAGTTTCAGACACCTGACATTAAACATAAACCTTGAGCTAATTAAATTTCCCACTTACAAGCAGAGAAGAGGTTCTTTTTTATACCAAAGAGATGAGGCACTTGAATATGCAGTGGGAGACAGTGTAATCCATGTTGTGGAAGAACCTAACCTGCTCCAATTTGATGCAGCCAAACATATGGAAAGCAATGACTCTGTAAGGGAAGACTAAGGTTTTTGTTCCTCTTTTCTTATAACAAAGAAAAAGTCAGGGACCATCTTTCTGTTTGTTTATTTAACTGAGTGTTAAAATTAGTAGAAAATCGGGGTGGAGAAATATTGCTGTCTTTTAAATCAGATTGGTTAAAACCACATCTTCTCTCAGCAACCCATGGAGGTTTCAGTGAATTTTTAGTCAATTTGTGGGAGTAAGGGGAGCCAACACCTTGGTAATTTGGACCTGGGATTTAGAATCTGTGTGTTCAGTCTTCTCCTGCTCTGTTTTGTGCCCTTCCAGTGAGGTGCTGCAGCACCAAAAGAATTGGGATTTTAGATGGGTCTTTCTTACTCTGTAGTCTCAAGCATTTTCCCACTAGTAACCCCCTATGTCTCCCTATGACTTCTTTCCCTTTATCACTTTATTGCTTGTGCAATCACAGCTCTTGTTAGTGTTACAGGAGATAAAAGTCCAAGGTTTGGGGGCTGTTTCATGAACTGGATCAGACAGCTGAAGGGGGGAAGACTGATCAGTGAGCTGCTCTGCATTGCCAAAGCAGCTGCATGAAGTTCTACTGGTGCTACTGAGATGGCTGTATTTCTCAGTGGCTTGGTGCAGGTGAGCAGTAGAGGCAGAGCCCTCCCTTGTAATTCTTGTGTATTTCACACTTTATTGAATTTATTATCCTCCTGTCCCTGCCCCATTCCCAGACTTCCTGTTCTCCAGCTTGGAATTGACTATTGTCTCACTTTCTGCATTTGTCCAACTTTCTAACAATAATATAGTCAGAGAGGCTGACTTTATAAATAAATCAGGGGATAGAAAAATTTCTTGAGAGCATGGCAGACCAGACTCATATCCATTCTCCAATTAGTATTTGACCATTTGCAAAGAAAAAGGGTAGTGGAGAGAAACTCCAGTATATACCATAGGCTTGGTGTTTACAGTGGCAGTTTGGCAGGCAGTGAAAAGGCAAAGCAGTGTCTGAACCTGTTGGGGGCTGTCCTTTTTTTGCCTTCCAATGAAATATTTTAGCCATCAGTGTGCTCTTTAACCTTTCTCTGTCTCTCATTCATTTAGAAACACACACACAAAAAAAAAAACTTTTGAATGTTTTGCTTTTTGCCCTGACATGATTTTTAAAGTTTTCCTATCTCACTGGGAAGAAAAATTTAGCATGGAAAAACAATTTCCAACTCAGCTTTAGTGATTTATGAAAACTTTGAGAGAAAGGAAGCACTGAACTGTCAAAGATCCAAGGCACCTGATGGAATAACAAACCACCTTACGCCATCCCTGCAACCAGAAAGTAGTACACTCAAATTGCCTTGTGCTGCTGTTGACTCAGACATGGATTGGTCTGACCTACACTTTATGAAATCTTTGTGCCTAATGTTTCCAGGGGCTGGCTCTTGGCCTTCAGAGGTGCCTTGCCAATAGAAACACTAAGCAGCAGGTCTGAGGAGGCAGCATGAATATGGGCTGAAGCACCTAACACATTCATTCTGTGATGCAGTTTTAATTTGTACCATGTCCTGTGCAAATTCCACTACTGCTTTTGTTATTGGCTGTATTATAGTGGCAAAGTTTCATAAGTTTTTCAAATTAGTTGAGGACCAACTGGTCACTTTTTGTGCCAAGTACATTAAAGCTAGAAGTACTCCACAGGTCCTTATACCATATTGCACCAGACTTGAGCAGACTTCTTCTCTACTGATTTGCTGCCGCAGGGTAATGTGAACTAAAACAACATTTACTTTGTCATTTTTGCTGGGATGGGCCTTTTCACATGAGTTTCTGTTCTTCTCTAAGAGCAACAATTTGCTTGACAGAAAGGAATTCCTTGCCATTGGATGCTGATATGGTCTCACGACTCTGTATACAGGGCCCTCCTGGCTTTCTGTTCACAGCTGTCCTTTGCCTGGCTGATTCCTTCACCTTCTTTTTTACCTCTGCTCTATGTGATTTTCTGTTATGACTTCCTTGGTTTCTCAGTGTGCTGAAAAGTCTAGAAAGTATAACTTTGTTCTATGCTTTTTAAAATAAGCACATAGTTAGAGATGTCTAGGAGCTGTTTTTTCAAAGTCATTAAAGCATAATAAAATTGAGTTCTTGGAAGGTTTAGTGTCTCTGGAAGAACTACCTGCAATCAACCCATTGACTGTTACTGGTAGTTTGAAGTAGATAGCAATACAAAGTATGAAACTCCTGTAGAAATACTTGTAAAAATTAGGATGATGAGATCACTAAAGTTAATATCTATTCTATGCAATGTAAGAATATGCAAAATCAAAATCGGAGAATCTATAAAGAGCATATGCGGGATTATGAAATCTTTTATCTGGCGGAAAAGGTGTGTGGCCAAAGGCTACGTATTGATTCTGCCATTGAAATGTTGAAATGCTGGATGCATATAGATGAATCACATCGCTAAACTCTGCTTCAGCTGCTTTATTTGTGTAAACTGAATAAGAAGTTTTACCCTTTTGCATAACACCTTTAGAGACTATGAAAATGTAGGTACTCTTGCTTTAAAATAAGAGAAGGAAAACAGATACAGAATAAGAAGCAGCCCTCTCTAGAGCAAGTTAAAGAAACACAGGAAAATCATGTGTGTGATAAGAGCTATTTGGAATACAGATTTTCCCATGAGAAGTTCGAACAAAAATCTTAAAGTGTAAAAGAAGAATTTGACTTGCCCTATAAATATTGCATGAAAGGGAATTCTTTTGTTATTACTATGATATTTAGAAATAAAGTAATAACATTGTCGGGAGGACTTAAAATGCCATTTCATTTTTTGTTGGTTTTTCACAGAACATGTTTGTATGTTAAAATGTCGATTCAATAATTTTGAAAAATCATGACTTTGATGTGTTTCAGTTCAGTTCTCTTCAGCTGAAGAACTGAAACAAAATGACATTTCAGTTTGAAATATTAAGGTGAAAGAAAATTTTTCACTTAAAAATGTGCCACAGGAAGACAACGTATTTTTTTGTGTTGGAATTTACATTTCCCAATAAAAAAAAATCTTTGGTGAGAAGACTTTCTACATGAGCAATTTTCAGTCAGTGCTTGACATAACATTGCTTTTCTAAGGCTGCACTTAACACTGCTGGCAGTGGAAAACTGTTAGGGAGAATCTAAGAATGCAGGTGGCAGGAGAAGTCCTCTGCCTGTCACAGAGCACAGAACGGAAGGCTGCCCACCTGTTGTGTTTACAAAGAGAGAAGTCGAGAGTAAGGTATTTTCTTTATTCAATTCCTGTGTAAACTTAGAGCTTTTATTAAATTGATACATGCATGTCATGCTGATGCCTTTTACTGGGAAAAAATTCCGTTTTAACTTCCCATTCACAAACTGCTTTTCTGACTAATGTGATAGAGGTCTTGTGTTTTGGAAGCTGAAGGTTTATAACCTGTGTCCAGCATTCCATAATGATGTGTTACTCATCTGGTATGGGTACTTCTTCCAGCATAGCTGTGAAAGCTGTAATTTTTAGAAGAGTAGAGACCAATTTGGAAGTTTCAGCCAGTTTTCCAGTGAATAAGTGGGCATGCTGGGATTTTCACAATTCTGCGTCTCTCAAATATTTGAGTAAAATGTAACATAGTAGTAATAGTTTGCTTTTATGAGCAGCAGTTTACATGGTCATGACAGGAAGGAGAGCTAGCACAGAGCCACTTGTCTTTTTTCCTAACATCACCAAGAAAGGCATGTGAGCAGTGACACGGAGCTGCTGTCTCACTAGCAGAGAAGCTTTTCTGGCATCGAGTTTGGAAGGAGAAGCCACAGAAGGAGATGGAGGGAGTTACGCTGAGGGAATCATCAGTGTTGTATTTTCTTTGACAGCAAAGAGTTTAGAGAAGTTTTTCCACTTCATGTTATAGTTTTGTCTTCTTTTCTCTTAATCTGTGCTGTATCAGCATTACAGAATGGCCACCCAATAATGTTTTCAGGGGTGACAAAGAAGTGCAGGGTTTGTTTATTTTTTTTTCTCCTGCCTTCTTCACACTGCTAGCTAGCTACACTTAGTACGACAATTAGTGAATTGAAAAGTGTGTTATTACACTGTGCAATACTAAAAGTTTCTCCTGGTTACTGGTGGCTAATGTCCTGAGTAAGAGAGCCAAGTATGAGATCTCAGAATGAAGAGAAACCTGCAAGCACTGTAATCTCAGAGTTGAACTCACTGAGGTTGCTGACTTTTGGAGCAAATAAAGCTGTGCTCTGTCACACAGGATCCACCACTGTGTTTCTCCTGTCATCAAGAGAGATACTTTTGTGCAGTTTTTACCAGTCTCTTAGGGCTTCTGCTTTGATTTTTGAGAGCAAGTTCTTGACTCTGGTAATTTAAATAGTTTTTCTTCATGCTTGACACTGACATTGCTTCCAGGCTTTCATAGTTAACAGCATGTGTCTGTTCCATTCAGGAGATACCATGACAAAAAATACCAATCACCACAAATTAAGCTTTGAGATGGCCAAATTCTTTCAAGAGTAGGAAATAATAATGGTAATTATAAAATTTGTTCATAAATGTTATGTAAAGAGCTCTAACTGTAAAACATCTCTCTCTTTTCAATGTAAATTTGTATTCACTGCTGGTCAAAGTAGGCTGGTATGTGCAAGCAGTATTTGCCCAACAGTCAGTAGTCTAAACTGAAAATACAATAGATTATTTGGGATTTCTCTGCTTATCTTTTGTTTCTGTTTGTTTTTTAACTAAGTGGGAAAGTATTTTTAAAAAAATCCTAATTTTTTTATTATTTTTGTTAGGTACTTTTTTTTACTATTTCTGATGTTTGCATCAGGAAGAGAAATCCTTTTGTTTCATTTAACTATTCTTTCAAAATAGCATAGTAAGTAAGAAGTGTTGGGTAGAAACAAAGCAAAGTCACAGTTGGATGTTGCTGTTATAAGATAGGCGATGACAATGGTATCTTTTTAGTGTATCTCTTATCTGTGGTGTCATTAAATCTAATGATGTGCTAAATAATAAAAGCAACCTTATCACATTGCAAGGCTTTGAATTGTCTCAAAGTTGCCATGCCTTCGGGTTCCCTTTGGCTTTTGGACAGGGTTTGGAGTCGGAAGGAGCTGCAGTTCAGAGTGCATTTATATGATCAAAGCTCTTTAGACAGATGGCTGCTAGCACTCCAAAATGATTAAAATATGTTCCAAGCAACATCAGTCTGTGGGCTTGGGGACCCAACCTTTCATTAGTCAATAAAGGGTCTTGAGTTCTTGAAAATGAAATCTTTAAAAGCTAATAAGGCTGCTGGTTTGCTCTGAGCTGTTTCTTTGGATTTGCAGTTGTGGATTGGAATTGGGCCAGTATCTGTCCAATAAATACGAGGCTTAAAAAAAATCTGGTTACAAGAGACCTCCCAGCAGATCTGCCTGTTAAGTAGTGCAGCCAAAATTTTCAGTCTCATATATGTAAATTTAGACACCTGAGTTTGCATGTAGGGAGCTGGGAAGACACCTGAAAGTGCCCCTTTGAAAAGCCAGTAATTTTCTGAAGCAGTAGTTTAACTATAGGTGCCAAAGCTGGATCATGTTGACCTGTACAATTTTATTTTTAAATCCTTATATGCTGACCAAGAATAATTCTAGAATTCTTTCAGGATACCATAATCAAGAACATTAAGCAAGTTTTCAAAGCTTCTAGACATCAGTAATATTACTTACAGCATTCCCAAGTGTTGTCAGTACTTGCCAAATCTAAACGTGCCATAGTATAGTTGGGTGCTACAGTGTGGCTGCATTTATTCTTTTGTCTACACCTGGCTTGTGAAAGATAGCAACTGGGGGCTTGTGCAAGTGTGAAGTGTCTGTAACCTCTGCAGGTCTGTGTGAGGACAGCAGCATTAAATGCCTGCTTAATAAGATACTAACATATTTGAGCCTTCTGTTTCTCTTTTTCCTTTGTCTGACAGAAGAGAATCTGCTCTCACAATTTGCAAATTTCTGAATTTGAAGTGTTCTTACCCAGTAGACTCTTTCTACACAAGGCTCAAAACCTGAAGATACATAAATTCTCTCCAAAATGCCTCAAGATTTAGCCTACTGCTGTAGAATGTATTTTAAAACAAATCAGAGTTTTGACATGCACCAACAGAAGTAAAACAAATCGTGGTGATCCCATTAGCTCAATGTGATCCCATTAGCCACATTGTTCAGCCTGTCTTCTTTCACCTTGGGAACAGCTCTCACATTCCTTTTGTCAGGACTTGATGGGGCCGGCAACTGAAGTTCCTCCTCACACACACAGACCGTATTTACTCGGAGAATGTCATACTCCATTTCTTTTTCCCAGAGTCTCCCTCTGAAGGCTTGCCTGCACCTGAACAGTCAGTGAATTTTATTCATCATAGACATAAGCAAGATGTTACTGTTTTTTCATAAAAGTGCGTCTGAGTTCTGATTATTTTGGTGAGCTGATTTTAGTTTTCATTTGTTGAAAAATACCTGGTTTGTGTGTCCCAAAGCTTTTTGTCCACCATCTAAAAAATCCTGTCATCTACTCTCTTCTTACAAATGACTTCTGAACTGTCACATTTTCCCTAGCTCTAGACATAAGTATTTTGTTTCTGTTCTTCAGATTCCTGCGAACTGATATTTTTCCTCAGACAATATTAAGAGCTCATTTTCTACAAAGTAGGCAAAACAAAAGTCTACACTAAAAGCTCAGGATGTAGTGAACATGCCTGTTTCTCTTAGTGTCTCAGTTTCTGGAGTTCCTATGAACAGATATATTTACCTTGGACTTGAGAGTTCTCACAGAGACTTAAGTGTGCTCTGAAGTGGTCCTGTTATTTTATCTCTGTTACTGTTCTGCCTCCTACTCACCTAAATGAGTCAGAACTTCAGAGTAAGGAAATGCACAAAGCTTTCATCAAAGTGATATGATTTTAGGGCTCAATAGATCATGAACAACTAGGACTGGGAAAAAAAAAACTCTAAAGAACAGATTCACAATGTCTTAAGAGCAAACAGAATTTCTGTCCTTAGGATTTATGTCCGTCTTTGTATCTCCTAATGTATCAGACTTTATATTAATCACTTTTCGCTCCACTCCAGGGCATCACATAAAACTTTTTACTAATCAAGCCAGAATCCTATATAGCCTGTGTCACTTTTTTTTTTTTTGATCATTTTTCTGAGTTCTGGAGAAGCTCCATTTCCAACAATGCCATGTAACAAGCAAGTGCTGACAAGTGCTTCACCCCTAACCTCAGGTCTGAGGTTTCCAGAGAACTGAGCAGGACTTCACGAGCAATGTGAGTCTGGAGAAGTGAATGATTTTATACGTGCTGCTAAAGTGCTTGGGGGATTCCTGCTTTGAATGTTCTGATTTGTCATTGTTTTCATCTGGAGTTGCAAGTCCCTGTAAGTTGTAAACACCAAGTCCTAAAGGTCTCCATTTGGGGAGTGGAAATGAAGGGCCTCCTTTGGAATGTTTTTTCTTTGCCTCTCAATTCCCCTAGCTGTAAGATGTAAATACTGCTACTCATGAATTTTTTGGAAAGTACATTGATTTAGGTTTTCTTTATTAGATTCTGCTAAATATTAAGTGCGATAAACCTAAATTTATCACAGTAGCTATTGTATTGCAGCAGTCCTTCTGAAATGCAAGTACAGAACTGCCTTTTCCAGATGAGTCATATGCTCTGAGTGCCCCATTAATACATTTAATGTTTAATGACCAACTGTTTCTCCTGCTTCCTCCAAATTACTGTAAAGTTACTATTTCAAGGAGAGAAAGTAGCTTTTTATTCTGGAGAAGACTGTGACATTCATCGCTTTCAGTGAGAATGTAATCGTAAACAGTTCATGGGATTTCCTCTGCTAAAAGGCAAGAACGAATTTGGAAATCTTTGAAATAGGAATGAGGCTGCAGGAGAGGAAAAAAAGGTATCTGATGTTGCATTAGTTCAGTTTGGGGCATGTATATGTGTGTGTGATCAAATTAATGTATATATATATACATAACTTTGTTGTAGAAATGTTGTAGAGTTCTTTTTTTCTGTTTGTAGCAGTGCAGCTCTTTATGACTGGGGGGAAAAAAACCTGGTTTTGTGAAGGAGGTGTTGAGCCTGCCAAAGTTGATGGAGGTGAATTTGGACAGCCAATTAGTGTGGGACAGCTAGATGGGAACAGAGAAGAATGTAAAATGAGTAGATTGCTACAGATTTATGCTTGCCAGAACAAAACAGGCAAATTGTGATTTTAAAGACCCTAAGTTTGCAGACTTAAAAAAAGACATGCCTTAAAAAAAATCCAAGAAGATGTTGGTATAATGGTACTTCTTTTGGACATTATGCTGGAGAAAGGGTGCAAGAATGTCAAACATTTAAAAATTATTTTTACTCAGCTAATTCTTCTGTAATGGAACTTAATACTGTTGACATTACTCATGGATTGAATGCAAGCAATTTAGACAATAGATAGTATCAGGTGCTAATAGATCAAATGTAATTATTCTTTGTGAAATAATTTTACACAGTTTAGCAAAATTGTTTCAATTATTCACTGTAAAGGAAAACACTGAGTAAAAGGGAAAATACTCAGCTTTCTCCTCTAGGGGCATTATATGCATTTCTAAGTCATATTTTTTCTTCATAGCAACCTTTCCTCTATAGCAGCTTCCAGTGCAAGTTATTACAATTCTTTTTGCATAAGATAGGTCATGTGAAGTTCAGCTGTAGGTGGGGCCACTGTGGTTGATTGGGGGACAGTCTTAATAGATCCATTTCATTAATTAAGTCATGCATTTTTTTATTAACAAAACCTGTATGTCAGGTTTAGCCAGCTGGGAGCCATTCTTACGGTTGTTATCTTTGTCAGAAGGAATATTGTGAAAATAAGGAATTACTGTACACGCTTTAACTCCTGATTAAACAGAGGAATGACATCCGCTCACCTGCTGTCCATGAAAAAATAACTTAGGGGCATATCATGGTGTTGATTCATTGATTCTGATCTTACATATCTCATTAAGGTAAAAACTGTGTACATTGTATTAAAAATATACCATGAAGGACTTGTGTCATACCCAATCCATGGTCATTGAAACAAGCAAGATTGAGGCCAAAATTTCAAACATCTAGATTATTTATTGTTTCTTTTTATTATTGAAGGAACTTTTTCTTCTTGCCCCTCTTTTTGGCTGTATAAAGTAATGTTTTCTTGCATTTTTTCTCTTCTGGTCTTCCACTCCCAGAGATCAGAAGGAAGCAGCACGGTTTCCAGGAAGTATTTAGTTGCACTAGGCAGCCAGAAGAGCACCTACTTATGGCCACAGCCTTTAGCTTCTTGATACAAACAAATTCAAAGCAGCCTTCACTAGGCTTTCTTCTGGTTCTCAATGGGAAATGCACTAATGGCTTCCACTATCGTTAACGAAGATTGAACTGGGAGTAACTTTCACCACAGAGGAAGAACTTCTGTGAATTTGTCCCTCACCAAAAAGACTGTGAAGAAGGATGGATAGCACGGTTCATATTACCTGCTTTATCTTTCTTTTGCTTCTGAGCTAGGCAGGATCTTAATGTTATCCAGGCTTATATAAGATACTGTTCTGTTTGTTTCAATCATATTCTGTAAAAGGGACTTCCATCCTAAGGGTTTTGGTGGAGATACAGAAATACATATTCTTCCATTTAGCTCTTCTTCCCTACTCCCTGTACCAAAGGAGTCATTTTACTATACTTTTACAGTTGTGACAGTAGAATGAGGACTGTCGTGATGTAGGAATTTGGTTTTCCCTCTTGAGCAATGTTACTGCTCGTATTCCAGGAGGGTATAATACCTGTTGGATATGTATAAGCATAGTAGGCAGTATTCATACCAATAATTATCTTGTCCTGTTCAAAAATAAATAAGGAATTGAAGAGTGTTGAATTCCGTGTTGGCTAGATTTCACATGAGCTTTCATACTCATTCAGTTTCCTTGTCAGGTCCTGAGAAAGTAATTCTTTGGTTCAGTGCAACCAATACATTTCCTGCTTCGGGATTTCACTTTACCTGCTGGTCATGGAGAAATTATATGCTGGCAAAAAGAAAAAAACTGCAGTTTTTCTTGTGAACTCCTGTGTCATAAAGTGAAAAATGTTGTTTTCATCTTCAACCAGGCTAAATTAAAGTGCACAACTATATTATTTTTTTACAGATTTTATTTCAATATCCCAATGGTCAAAACTCATGAGGGTAAAGGAAGAGAGAGGTGAGGGAAGCTGATTTAAAATTTTTAGAATACAGAAATACAGCACTGTTTATAGCCTCTTTCCAACCCCTGCACTTGAGAGCTTCTCTTCACTGATTTTTCTCCAGCAGCCACCAGTCTAATCTCTCGCTTTTCAAGAGGTATGCAAGTTGTGTATTTTGGCTTCCCGTCATGTGCCGTATCCAGTTGATGGCCCCTTTCACTGGGAGGAAAGGAAGAACATCTTCTCAGAAAACAAGGATGTTTGTGCTCAGGGCACATCGACAAAGCACAGGAGGCTTCTGTCACTGCCTATGCCCCGTGGTGACAGTGGTGGCTGAACCTGCAATGTGGAGGCAAAAACTTGTGAAAAACTGTTTTTTCCATTAAGGTCCCAAAACCGGCATCTGTCTGCTGTGAGGTTAACCGGGTTGATGTGCATTGTTAACATGTGCATACTGTTAATTAGCTCTTTAGTGTCTTTCCATGAACGATAAGTGGCGCTGAGATCTGAACCAAATCTGGGCCTCAGGTTTCCAAGATGTGGCACATGTAGGTAATAAGAAATCCAGGACCCCAAAAGCTTAGATTTTAAAGAAAAAGAGCTAGGGAAAGACACTTTACTCCTAGTTTCAGCATGGCAGGCTGAGTTTTGCATGTTGTGACTTGTTCAGTACCACACAGAAGACATGAAGTAGAAGAGGGAATTCAAGACAGAGCTCTTACCCCAATCCACTAAATCATTCCCTTAGCATGTGTCCTTGTTTCACATTAAGGAGAATGGCCCAGACAAGTCTGCCCAGTTGCTTCAGTAAGCTTTGGTACAATAGGGAAGCAGACTTCCCCTATATTAAATTTCCCAGGCGCTCCCTTTATCATTTAAGCCATCGTTTTAACTGCCTTGTTTCATAGCGCTTAACTGTCCAAGGAGCTGTATGATTTATATGAATAAGGGTTTGGCAGCAGCAGCTAGGTAAGACATGACTTATTGAGTAGCGATACGTTGCCATTGTGTCATTTACATGGCTTGCAGGAGGTGAGTTGCTAAGTGTGTATCTACACAGCAATCCCTAAACCAACTGCGTTTTTGTATGGAAGAAGCCATGATGGCATTAGAGCTGACATTTTGGGTGTCTTTACCGATGTGGAGGACAGATTTCATACTGCAGCACATGCAGTCCTAGTGACTCACCAGCCACTGCAGAGTGGTACATGTTGCTGTGCACAGTACCAAGAAAGTGGGGAAAATGTGCTGGGCACACTCACCTAGAATTCATCAGTACCTCACTTACTGGCACTCTGGTGACCAAAGCTGGGCATGGGCTGGAGCACAGTGCACCATGTTTGCCTTTCGTCAGAGTTGCATAATATTTTTCAGTAACACCTTTGAGAAACATCAGACAAAACTGTTCAAATACTCTGTTTTATTTTCTTGGGACAGGGAAGGAAGTATCCTCAAATTTTTAAAGTTACATTTTCATTTTTTTAAAAAATCATTCAAAGATTTTTTAACCCACTGAAACATTCAGCAAGAAAATAGGGACAAGGAGCAGAGCCCCACGTGATTCCCTTTCTCAGGTTAGTCACACTGAGGGTTTCTAGCTTTAGGACTACTCAGCTCATCCATGAGATCATCCCTCTCTGAACTACCATATGTATTCAATTATTCCATCTTTGAAACACGTTTCCATTCTTGGTACTTCTTCTAATTGCCTTCTCCTGGAGAGTCTCTTCTCTTCCTCAGCTGGACGTTCCTAGCCATGCTGGAAGGCAGGGCTGGCTTCCAGCTCAGAGTCCAAGACAGCTTTGTCTCTTGCTTTTCTGTTTCAGTGGAGGAGTTAAGCCAAGCGATCACAATAGCAAATCAGGACAGCCATAAAATTCACAATCATGTCTGATTTATAAAGATAACATTGTATTAAGTACAAGATATTTTCTGAGGTTTTTAGTAACAGGCTTTCTTTAGCAGATCATTCCTAAATGGTGCCATGTGCTTTACTGCTTGATTGATTTATATGCCTTTATGATTTTAATTAATACTGTTTTCACCAGAAGCAATTACTAGTGATTGGAAAACTCCAGACTGTTCAATTTATCTATGCCAGTGTTTGGAAATTATCCCTGTGATCTTTATTTTTGAAGACTATTGAGTGGCATCAAGAGCACAAAGGAGGCCATGTAAACACTGGGGAAAAAGTAATTCTTATACTTCTGGGAAAACATTTTCGGTGATTCACATTTTGGAAACTGAAACACTATCAATGTTTTATTCCCAGATTATTTTCCAAGAAAAAGCTTGGATCCATTGCTGAATCAGTTTCTTCAAAATACTTAGGTTCATACTGAAGTTGGATCATGCAGAAAAGGCTGGAAGAGTGTGCTGTGGGAGAGAGTCAGAGAACTCCTCAATCCTCTGACATTAGCTCAGAGGCATGGAATAAGCCCATCTCAGTATCTAAGGAGGTGTTTGGAACCTACTTGGCTGTAGCAAAGGGATACCTGCAGTAAATGTTAAAGGATCAGGACAAAAGTGTTTCTTTGTTAGGGATCTAGATAAGCTGATTTGTACAGAAAAAATAGAAAATGGAAACATGCTTAATAAAACTCATTATATGAGAATACACCCACTTGAAGATGGGAATATTCAATATTCTGTAGGGGTACAGAAAGTCTCTGGATCTTAGTATAACTATTTTAGAGTTGGGATTTTTTCCCCTGGTGAAAAGAAGCTAAAAATCCTATGTCATCTTGATATGAATGAGAGCTAAGATTTTTTCAGAAACTGAAGCCTTGTAAGAAAATCTCAAATGTGCACTTGTATAACAGGTTTTGAGCGAGTTTGGCACAGTATTTACTACTGCAGTATAAAGGGCTAGGTTCCTTGATGTATATTTCTAGTTGGCATTTTATCAAGGAAATAAACTTTGTTTTTTCTTTATTTGGTGACATGTGGATTGAAACTACATTTTCTCTGTCCAAAACCTTGATTTAAAAGCATTAGATCATTAAATTAGGTGCTTTTGCATAAGACTAAAATTGTAACTGAACAAATTATTTATGCAGAGAGAAGCAAGATAAAGTTTCTTTCAAGAGTTCTTTAACATATCAGATTGATAAGAGTCAAAACACCTTTACTGCCATTAAATATTTACCAAGACTTGGCTTTTGGAAGAGGGGCAGTTCAGTGCAGTGTGTTTGGCTCCATGCAATGCTATTGATTAGCTATCAGAAGGACATAGTTAATGGGTAACTGGAGGTATTACAGAGCTCTCCACATTCTTGTCAAGTCTTTTCTCTGAAGATGACCTAAAATAAAGTCAGTTACAACTGGCATTCACCTGAGACAGATTGCACAAGTTCGCCTACGGTATGAACAAAAGGTTCACAAGGATCAGTTGACCAGGTCTTAGGCAATCCTTTCTAGTAGTTGTCATCACTGCTGGACTTTAGAACTGCACGTGTTTACATTTAATTAGAAAGAACACACAGTTTACATCGCACAGTAGCTATCAGCATCGAATCAGAATTGATTTCCGCTCTCTTTCTCAAATGGCTATTTCTTTCCGACTAATTAAAAAGAGGCACATAACAAAATGACTCATATAAATTTTAAAGCAAAGTAAACACTATTCCCTGGAGACAAAAATAAAAGTCAACAGCACATAGTCATTACATTGAGCTTGTTTTCAGGTGATTCTGATGCCTGCATTATGATACGTATCAGTACCATCAGATTTCTTTTATACAGATGTATATATGAAGTGCCCCTTTGCACTGAGTGGACACTTCACTGACTGTTTCAGTTTTCAGGGTCAAGATTCTTATTTGTTTCAACTGAATTGTTGCAGTTTATCTAATGCGAGTTGATTCACTCATATTACTACTTTTTGCAGAAGGATTTTGTTCATTTGAAATAAAATTGTCTGTGTGTAGGTCACTCATGTAAAATGGAAGTCAGAAGCCGTTATCTTTACCAGGGAGAAGCTGCAAAGGAAACTAAAGGCCCAAGCCATATTAGCCTTAATTTCATGCATAATTTCTTACAAAGAAATCTCTATTAGATTTTATTAGTTCTGCAGGCAAATCTAAATTCAAACTAAGGTGACAGGCAACATCAATTAAGGCTCCTAGCAGAAATGTCTGGCTCCTGAGTACATTCATTCTTTGTCATCAGAGGAGATTTCCATGGTTGGCATTTTGGAGAGTAAAGGTTCATGAGAGCAAGTGCTGTTAATTGTGTGGGAGCTGAAGGGGTTGCTGAAGGTCTAGACTGAGTTGGTGGGTGTGTGGGGACTGTAGGAGCTGATCCTGAAATGCCTGGTCAGAAGGCCTGATGTTCCTTTATGCCATAATACCCCGGTTTTCTTGTGAGCAACAGTGTTCAGGATGAAGCTCTTGGCAAGGATCATCAGAAAAAGACAAAAAGTAATACATAGTGTTTTAAATTACATAGTAGTACATTGTTTTCTACCAGCTTTTGTTGATATGCCAGTGGCTGTTATTTTAGTGCACTACCAAGAGTTACTGCTTTCTTAATTCAGCTTAGGTTTGAGGAAAATGGTGCACTGTTCTTTAAACAGTTGTCAGAAATGTTGTTAAAAACATACTCTCAGTATAAAAAAATAAATCACTATGACCTTTAGGACAAGATCCTCTGTGTCTCTTCCACCAAGCTTGTGTTTCTGCAAATCCCTGACATCGGCAGTTTCCCTGCTGGCCCCAGGCCAGAGCTGCTGGCTCGACACCACCCACGTACACACCCCTTCAGTGATCCATGTCAACCCAGCGGCCTCCAGCAGCCAGCAGAGAGGCACAGGTGCTGCCAGTTCAGCCTGGGGATGGGGAAGGTGGCAATGCCTCGTCTGTGAGCTGGCTGTGCCCCTCCTCTTTGCCCGCTGCCCACAGCTGAGCCAGGGGGCTGCCCTGCCTCTGCTAAATGCTTGCACTTCCCAAGAGAAGAGAAGAGAGCAGACGGGAGGTTGTGATACACGGTAACACACAGAGTTGCTGGCACCATCTTAAGTGTCCATTATATTCACATACTGAGGTCACTCTTGGTGCCAGCTCTGTCTTCGATTAATAGATAAGGTTCCCTCTCTATTTGCAGTGTTACCTAAATAATCTATTACTGCAGGGAATAACTACAGTATTACAAATACTAAGTTAAAGTTATTTTGTTAACTAAAGCCATTGGCAAATATTTAAGAATGGCCAAAGCATATGAATTGACAATAAAGAACAGATACAAGATAGCAAAATTCTTACTTGTAGCTTCTAGTAGGATAAAGTAAACACCTTACAGAATAATTTTTTTTTTTAATTTTGGGTTAGGAGCAAGCCTTCCCAGTGTACCCAATGAATGCTTAGGCTAGAATATGCTAATACAGAATATGCCAATGTCAGAACATGACAGGAACATTTTATGGAACGCTTGGTTCTAGGAATAACATGTAACTTGGGAAAACTATGAAGAGTTGCTGTTATATTGAAAACAGTCCCCTAATTCATGGAAGAAATTTGAGAGCCTGTGAATCTGTGTCTTGCAATTAGGACAGATGTACTGTGGAACCCTGAAGATGAGTAATTAATGTTAACATGTAGCAAGTAATATTCAGGATTAAAGCATAAAATCTACAGTAGTATCTTCTGTGAACTCAGGTGCGCTATATATCTGTGTGTGAAAAAAGCTAATGCTAAGTTGCAATCTTCCAGTCTCTAATCAATTAGAGATAGCAGAGACCCCAGCCCTGGGTGCATCGTGTACCATGGGAATTCAGGTGGATTTCTTAGCTACAAGCTAGCTTCTTAGCTGTGGGTCTGTGCTGAAGGGAATTGCACTATAACTGCAAACACCTCAAAAACACTTCCTTCTACTCATCAGTCTCATGTTTTGCTCTGTTTCAACCAAACACTATTAATCCAGAAGCTATTTTTGTGGAGGTCTTAGACTGTTTGATGGCATGGTGAATGTGAGGAATGAGAGGTGGTGCTGAATGTCATGTTCGTATCGCTCACATGAGGCTGTGCTATCTGAGCAATTTGCCCAGGGGCTGCATAAAGTGAACAAAAGACATTTGGTTACTGTGCAACTCCCTAAATTAAGAGTTTGTAATGGAGGCATGGTTTCCAGTTATGTCTTGTTTGAGAGCATATCTTGGTAGTCCTTCAACTTCAAGAAAGGCTCAGATGATTAACTCCATGTCCTTACTACCTCTTCCAGGCTAGTCACAGGGAAATGGTATGGGTACTACAGTGGTCCTGGACAGTAAAAATTAAGCTGAAAAGAATATGTTTGCTGCTTGGCATTAGCAGAAGACCATCTGGGTTTAGTTTTGTCCTAAATTCAGATTGTGCTGCGTTTAACTTAGCTCTTTCAACAATGATGGGTCTCTTGGCGTAAGTGAAGCTGAGAGCACTTTGCAAAGGAGCATTGTGATTGCTCTTATTTAAAGATGAGGAGACTGAGGCCCAAGGAGGAGAAATGTGTTTGCTAGTGGCCTTTAATTTATATTTGTTGAAAAATAGAAATTCTAAGATGGATAGTAGTTGATTCAAGCTTTCACTGTAGCTAATGAACCTATGTTTGAATCATGTAGTGTCCAGGCTCTTAGGTACAGATCGCAGATTTCTCTAGATCATTTCAGAAGAGAAGGCTGAATCTCAAGGTGCTGCTCACTGTTGTTCCATACTTATGTGTAATTGAGTCTGGACAGTATGGACATGCATGATCAGCACTAATCTGTCAGCATAATGTCCTGTAAAATTCTGAAGTTGTATGCCCGACCGCCACAGAGAAGAAAATCAACAGCAGGCTCTGTTCAACAAGTGGTTGAGGTTGCCTGAGCTCATCCTAGACTAAGAATGCATGGGTACACTACACAAGAGAGTGACACTCTGTGATGGACTGAGACAGTGCAGTGAGCATTCCTGTTGTAACATGGTCCATGGCCTGCGTGCCAACATCTGTCTTCAGCTGCTGCCTTCAGATAAATGAGCGAGAAATAGTTGGTTTGTTGTACTGAGAAGAAAACAGTCCTCTTAACTTGTGTAAATGCAGGCAAAGGAAGACTAGTAAAATATTTGTCTATGGTAGGGCAATGTCATCTAGTTACCAGTCTACCAGCTGTCAGGCTCCTGACTCACATGTAATGCAAACTTGACTATTTTATATCCTTCACTTCACAACAAAATTTCAAAGTCCTTCTAGGTCTTATGGGCTTTTTTTGATATTGTCTCGTTGCAGTGTTTCCTAAGAGCACCTTTGAGGTAGTATTTTTAAGGTATAAATGCTGCCTGGCCCTTGAGTGCACTCAGCGGCATGAAGGGACATTCTTCAAAGCCATCCTGAGTGCAGGCTGAGGTCTGAGAGGTCTCCAGGACCTGTGAGAAACATTTGTGGTGAAAACCAAGGTCAGACCTACATGCCTTTGGGAACACTGGATACGTTTATCACTGGGGTGGAGGCAGAGGGAGGGGACGGGTAGGGAATGTTTAATTTTTTACCGGGGTTATTTTTTGTTCCTTTAGGTGGAAGGTCTTGCTATGTTGTTCAGTAATCGCTTCAGGTGGAAAATCATTTCCCACCTTGCAGCAAAAGTATGCCTGGCAAGGCGAGAAGTGTTTTAGGAGCAGCACTTCACAGAGTTGATTTTCAGCCAAAGTCAAGTCCCTCTGGGAGCTGTTACAAGTGGTGATATTTCTTTGCAAGCTTGAAGCTACTCTGACTTTGGGGATTGAGGAAACCTCTTACTCTCTACAGGAGCTGCACAAGTGATATCATCACATGTCACTATTTCTTCTGCCTAGACATAGTTAAGGTGGGCCCTTGAAGCTCTCAGACCCAAGCTGGAGCAGGAAAGAGGCCATGCTGCCATAGTAAAGCAAAAGGCTAAGTAAGAACATGTGAATTACTGAAATCCAGGAACTGTTTGAATACTTCTGTGACCCGTTCTTCAGGCCTAGAACTCCCATTCATTTTTTAATTATAGTATCAATATTCTTTGAAGAAATAATCTTCAGGACATTAATGAAGGAATTTCAAATTAGTAAATTTCAGAAGGGATGAAATAAAAGTATTTTACCAAAGCACATATTGATGGAAGTCTGGAAATTGCATGCTTTTGAAAAAAAAAGATCAATCACAGTGCCTTTTTCTGGAGGAATCACACTGGTTGCAAAATATATACATCAGAATCTATTGGTCACTCAGATGCAATCATTATGAGTTAAGACATGTAGAAGTATATTGCAATTGTAGTAGTGTATATGTGTTTTTCATGGCCGGTCTTTGAAAAGGAACCTGGTTGTAGCCACAGAGAGCCAGTATTTTAGCATCTAAATAAATTACTTTATTTTTCATATATTCTGGAAAAAACTCTCAGCTGGTGTGAACAAGGTAGAATATTTAGCCTATCCTCTAGATTTTGTTGCTCTTTTTTTTAATCAGGGACCCATATATTCACTGAATAGTTTAGCTTCTCATCTGTCTTTTTCTTTCTTTTAATCTTGTGCCAGGTGTTTAAGAAGCAGGCAGCAGCAGTATTTCAGTAACCTGCTTTCGACATTATTTGCATACCTTTGTGTTTTTCCGTGATGATCAATGCTCACCTGTAGTGGAACTTCAGTCAGTAAATTGTATGTGCAACTGCCAGGGTAAATTTTTTTTTATTAGTCCATTCTAGGAATTTTAATGTCTCTTTAAATATATTTATATTTTCAGTATGTCTTCATTTAATTGGAAAGGTTTTTCATATTGTTTTCAGATAATCAGAGGTAGTATGCATGATGACACGTCAACACTCTCACCTTTTAGCTTCTCTATTTCTTTTAGTTCATCCACATTTTGTTTGTCCACGTAGATTATATTTTAGTTTGTTTACGGTTTCCTTCATGGGCTGTTGGAACAGACAGTGTTTTCCATGCAAACACTTTAATGCAAAGAAAGAAAATATACTATTGCATACTAGCTGCTGTCATGTAAACTGTTCTTGAATACTGTAATCAGTGTGCACTGCTACTAGGAATCCACACTGAAATAATGTTTGATTTGTCTAGAACTTTCTGGCACACGAATACAAAGCATTTAATACTGTATTCTCGTATGTGCAATGAAAAGAGTATTGGGTTTGTGCTCTGTGGTTTGGAATCTCTATGAATATACCTCAAAATCACAGATAAAACTGAATGGGGACCTTTAGAATTGGTTAGCATGTGCAAATCATTCGCATTTCAAAGAAATCCTGCTGATTTAATGATTTTGATTTTTTCATTGTAGTGTTTTTATTCCTTTCATTTTATTGAAAAATATTCTTTTGCAAATAAATCCCCTGTAGCTGGTGAGTCTGCTTGCTAAAAGAGTCCTGTGTAGCACAAGTTAATAACATCAATAACTTACACTGATTAATTCAACTTCATGTAAATCACAATAAAAACTTTTTGCTGCAGCTCAAAGGTGATCAAAAAGATGCTACAGCTGAAAAATACTTCCTCTTGAGTTTTTGCTGAATAGTTTTTTTTATTTTTTCAATTTCGGGTGATTGTTACACACTTCTAGAAGAGCCTTGTGGAAAAGGTTTGCTCTTTTTCTTCTCTGTCACTTTTGAAATAAAACTTGTTTTGCTATTAGTGCTTGTGAGTCCACAGTCCCAAAATTGAAAGTATTAATTAATTCTTGCAGCTCAGCCTTAGACTGAAACTTAATAACATGTATGATTTGGTTTTCCCAGCTTATACAAGTCTTTGTCTGAAGGAATGAGTCTGAAGAACCAGCCTAACTGTGCTTTCAGTACTTCTGAAGGCGGACTGCAGGGAAGGGAGGATGTTGTGACCCTAACTTATGGCCAGATTGAAGATCTGGCAGCTCAGCTGCAGCAAACTCGTTCAGAGCAAAAGGATACTGAGCTGAAGCTCCAGAAAGCCCTGGAAGCTTCGCAGGAGGCCAATGAAAAAGTTCAAAAGTAAGTCACTTGCCTTCCAACAAAAATTGCAGTTGTGATCCACGTGAAACATTTTTTTCTGGTATTTTGTCTATAACTGAAAAGTGTGGCAGTACTCAGAAAAGGTCCTTTAAAATGATTCCTTCTTTGTCAGCTCATTTCCTACTCAGTGTGAAGCTGATCATTTTGACAGTTTTGTGCTATTAGGCAAGTCAGGGTACCTCTCATTACTGTTAAGGAAATTGCTTCCTACATGTGCAAGGCACAGAGAAAGTCTTTCCATCTCCTATGAATGGTTTTCACTGTCTTTTTACCCTGTGGCAATCCTATGGCAACATAGTATTTGCCTTTATAATTGCATGGTAGAATATTATGGTTCTCATTTTTGGTCTGTTACACATCTGGCAGGTTTCATGCCATAGTAAATACTTATGGGGTTGTTTAGGGGTGGCTTCAAAATCTCACTGAGAGCCACAGGAAGTCTCTGAGTCAGTGAACAGAGATTGTATTATCTTTCCCATCATAAGTTTCCCTGTTAAAAGGTTACTGAACTCCAAAACCTGAAGTTCACCTCTACTGAAGTACTTATTGTCATGTTTGTTATTATTAGTGCCTCTCGACAGTCCGGCACTTCTCCTCTCTGCATTACATTCATCAGCTGCAAAATTCTCCTCTCTCACCCTTCCAAGGTGGTCAATGCTGAACTGATGCATGATGATGTCCCATCTGTCCATATATGTCTTCAGCGTTAATGTTTGCTGCATATTTACAGAGTAGCCAGACATTGGCTTGTAATATATTGCAAGGACCTAACAAAAGCTTTTCCTGTTTTGAAAAAATACATGCTGAGTTCTTGTATTTAAAAAAAAATTGCATTCCAATATTTTTAATTTATTTGTAGCTACATAAAATATAATTAAGGTAGCTATATAAGAAAAAACATATTTTTAGTCATCTCTATAAAACCTCCGGTGGTTGTTTGATAATCACTCAAGTCTTTATTCTGAGTGCTTAGATATATTTGAAACTTCAGGAGGTGTGCTCTTGATAAAAATAAACCCATGAAAAAAATTAAAGCATGTTAAAGAGAATATTGACTGAACCTTTCTGTACATTGTTTTAAGTTGTTATATCTAATTTTATTTAGAAATGTTTAATACTATAGCTATTTAAGCAGAGATTGGGTTTTCGCTAGCTTTTTTTTTTCCTGAAGTGAAACAATTTTGTTTAATCCTGTGCACCCAGGGTGGCTAAAATAGAAGTGCAGCCACAAACTGAATTAAAGTAGTGGTGATGCACTGCTATAGTGAAAAGAATTTACGTAATTTAACATGCTCAACTACTTGGGAAAATTTTGATCAGGTTAGTTTTCATTATTGTTAAGATCAGACGACTGAGCCTATAGCAAAATTAAACAATTGGTTGAAGTCTTTTGATGACAATAGCATGCCCTTTTTACCATGAAACTGTGGAAATGCTCTGCGCGTCTTCCCAGCACCCGGAGTCATCCACCCCCATCTTATAATTCAACCTGCAAACAGATTAAGCAGCTGAGTTTGTGGAAAGTGTGTTTACTTTGAGCTAAGAACCCTTGTGTGACACTATAGAGATTCCTCTGACACCTCTGGGAGAGCTACACAGACAGTTCGTACTCATCAGCAGGGAAACCGGGCTGAGAATTCCCAATTTCTTTGTAACCTCAACTGCTTCATACAAATCAGTGTTTGGCAATTAGGCAGGAACTCATTTGTTAGCTTAGCATTTTATTTTGAAAATGTAGGATGTTCTACATTTCAAAAAAGAACTGACGATTTATAAACCTGTCAACAGAAAGGCTTCTTGGTATTAATTACAGTAGTATTAATTATTAGCACTTAAGAGGATGCTTAATGTAGTTTAAAATGTGACACTAAAATTCATAGACTAAACGCCGTTCTGACATATGTTTTCTTGACTTTTTTAAATGCTGAACTAAAATTGAATTCTGACCTGTGAAGGAAGTAGTTTTATCAGCTATACAAAGTAGTTTCTCAGTATTATTCAGTAAAATAGCAACAGTTAAAAATCAGAAGAATAAAACAATTATGACCTTCATTAAGAAAGAACGTAATTGTAATTAATAAAATAATGTTGAGGAATGATGTACTTTGTATCTTCATACAATGGAGTTTACTGGTTTTACACTGCCTTTGCTAATCTGCTCTCTGGCAACACTAAAGAATTTTTTAATATTCTTAAAAACTTCAGTGTTTGCATTCAGCATGATACGCAGAGCTTAAAAGAGAGTTGTAATTCTCTACAGCATTGCCATCATATCAGCCATTTGTGTACCCACCCTCAGTTGTTACTTTCTGAATGTGAGACCCAAGTCAGAATAGTGGTCCCGTGCTTTCCGTCAGGACAAAAAGCATCTAAAAAACTTCTTGATCCTATCTGACACGAAACAGCAGCTGTGAACCAGAAGGGGGATGTTTTGGCATCTACTTATAGTGAACTTGGACATAGTAAGCATCTCTTTATACTGAAGTAGGGTGAACATCTCACGTTGGCTCACTGCAGTGTGAGAAATAAATTGAGACTGTGTGCTCTTGCCTGTGAAGATGATTCACCATCCTAACAGAGGTGCTGGTGTGAAACAAGAAACATTGATGCTCAGAGAGTGACCACACAGATTTAGCTGCTTTGTTTGAGTCTATTTTGATTTTGAGACACTATCAAGATACACTTAGACTTTTTTTAAAGCAAGTACACATTTTAACTGTGATCTGTGTAAATAAATACATGTATGTGCACACATACCACATTATGTATTTATTCAATAGAAAATTATGATCTGCACAATAATATTTTTAATCAATACTCTGGAATGGCTATGAATATAATTTTCTATATTTAATTAATGTTTCTCTTTCATGATTACAAAGAATTAGGACAGGAGTGCAGAATTCGCCAGGAGTGTTGGTATAGTGCCACAGGCCCCCGGCAAGTTTGTCCTGCCTGGGAAGCCAGGAGCCAGCTGGTGCAGTCCTAGCAGGGAAATGGGGCTGACTTGGAGAAGGTCGCTGGGAGAGCCTGTGAATTAATTAATACCTCTGCCAACAGAGGAAGCAAGGCATTTTAAAAATGTCCTGGCTGGAACCTCTGGGATTGTGGAGTGGTTGCTGATGTCAGTGAGATCAGAGGAGGTTATAATGTAATACCAAATCAATATTAGCCAATTATCAGTAAAGGTTGAGGCCACTTTTGATGTGGTTTTTCCAGGAAATGTTCTATTTTTCTGCAACAGCTTTGCAGCTGGAGTGAGTTTTAATGCAATTTGCCTATTGAGGGCTTCTATTTTTTTCTCATAATTTAATGATTCTAGCTCAGTAAAGCGCAGCTCTGCATGTGAGCACAGCTACACTTGCACACTCGTGTAGCTGTGTAAAGTGGCAGAGGAGGGTGAGTGGGTATAATTTCTATGTAATCCTCTAAAAATAAACACAAATCCACAAAGTAACACTGCAATGCTAAAATATATAGGTATGAAAATAAGCATAAATGGTGAGAAGAATCCTGCTTGTGTACTTTGTCGAGGTAGTTCTGACTATGAATAAAGCTAATATCAAAGTGATGTAAAACAGAAGTCATTGCTTCATTTGTCCTTAACTGTTTATTAGTATTAGAGACCTTTTCTTTTGATTTTTTTTCCTTTCTTTTAAGGAGGAGGTCAGGAGAGTAACAGCTTCGGATAAAATATTTCAGTTGATTGAATACATATGAAAACTAAGTGGTCTTCTGAACTAAATTCTATTCTTAATAACATTTGCTTTACCCCTTAAGGTCTAATTTTTTTGACTGCCTAAATTTCATTGTGACTGGAACACACCCTGTATTTGTTTAGTCCTGAATTTCCCTCCAGCGTTTTTGAAAATGCTTTCTCTGCTTTTGTACTTGTTCATGTATTTTCTTAGCTGATGCTGATATGTAAGTTGATCTATGAAACAACGAAAACAAACAGTTCTTATCAAGAGTTGACACGATTGAAAAGAATACAAAAATTAGAAGGAAATAAGAAGCAAGCATTTATTAAGTAGTTAGTGTCCCCCTCTTCTTCAAGTAAAACTAATCTGCCTTCTGAGTGCTGGAGCTGTGTACGTTTCACATCAATGTCCAACACGTTCTTCAGTGCTGGCTGGAGGGTCTAATCTTACCCAGAATGATCAGAGCAGTGCAGTTCAAGAACAAGGATGAATATCTGAATAATCACACCACAATGTGAGGTGACCCTCCTACAGGGGACTGACCAGATACACATATGGATTTTGGGAAGAAGCTCTGATGCTCTTTTTTAACACAGCTGTGAGAAGAATGTGGCTAAGACTCAGTAGTCTTTCTGGAGTATAGCTGGCAAAGGAAACCATGAGGAGAAGAGAATTTAACACATGGGTGTAAGGGAGTCCGCTTCATTGATGCGATCTGAGGGGAATGTCTAATGACTGGAAGAATCAAACTTGGCAATGAAAACACAAAGCTCTTTTCATCAATTCAAACGCTGACTCTAAAGCTGCAGATGGTTACCTCCAGCCTTGCCTATTCAGTGTGAGGTTGTATAAAATGGCACTTTGGTGAATACTAATAGATCAAAACAAAGATTTAATAACATAAAGATGTGGTGTTCATTTTTAAATAAGGATACAGGTCAATGTCTCAGAAAAGAGTGAAATAAGTATTTTTATGTATGGGTCTAAAGTCTCTGGAGATTTTTAACTACAAACATATCTTTAGCGTGCAGATTGTATTCAGTACAGGGCAGCTATGCAGGGAACAGGCTCAAAGCAAGACTTCTGAATTATTATACTAATTGAGCCTCTTTACAACATGCAAATGTTGTTAACTAGTTATCTCCCTTTTAAAATCATACCTACATATATTTAGCTGAAGTATACATTGTAGCTTGTATGCGTTCAGCTACTTGTTGTAGAAAAGAATGGAGCTAGTTAATTAGAAATTGCAGGCAGAAGCACTTCACAAAAGAAACAAGTTGTACATTCACTGGGACTTAAAGCTGTTTGTTTTGGAGGAACCACCAAGTCTTAGAGAACTCTGTTGGCTTTATTTTAAATTTGAGAGAGAGATTTCTTTTGTTTTCTTGTTTCAAAACAATGAATATGATTTGATTTCTTACTTTATTAAGATGTTACATTTAGATGTTGAGACTTCTATTAAAACTATACTGGGCTTTTTTTGTTTTTTTTTTTACTTATAAAATTGTATTCTGGTACATGTCAGATCAAAACATTAAATACTGGAGGCTAGGAGTACAATTTCATAGGTATTAATAGTTTCACTGATTTGTGTCAGTAAATAATTTAGCACATGTCAAAAGTGATTTTCCTTTTAATGATAACTACTGTGCTGCCCGCTGTTGTGAAATTCTGCTGAGTTTGAATAGTTGGTAATCTTTTAATATCATATGGGGAATAATTTAACTGGTGCTGGCGTTTTGAAATGTAAAGTAAGTCCTGGCATGTTGTTGAAGAATGTAGATACAGAGCTAGTTTCTTAGTTACAGCAAATTGACTTTGCTCTGTCGCACTAAGTTGCATTCATTTGTCCCGGTTAAGGGTATGACCTATAGTTTACTGAGAAACAGATGCTGGTGGGTACATTCAAAAGACAAGTGAGTGAGGCCAAGGTGATAACAACCTTATACTTGCTATAGCAATCCACGGAAGTCAATGGATATCAGTTTGTATGGAAGGAAATGGAAAGCAAAGGAAGACAACTTTTGTAGCAGTCTAAGATACCAATGCAAATTAGCAAAGGTTCTGGACTTTCAGAATTGGATCAAAACTTATTAAAGGAAATTCAAAGTGGAAAAAACTCCTTGATGAGGACTGATGTGTTGGCTGCCTCATACAATGATTAAAAGCAGATTATAAGCTCCATGGGGCCCATAAGAGATACACAATCTCCACAGGCAGGGTTTTGTGGTGTTTAGGAAACCCACACTAGCCAGATGGAAGATTCCCAGACATGCAAAACTACCACATACCCTGAAGAATTCTGCAGAGCTGATGCAAATTTATTTGGCATACCAGACATGAATAGGAATATGAGAAAGTCCAAAACACAAAACCTAGTGACGGTCACTCATATCACATGCGAAAATGTTACCATAGAGTAGCAGTAACAGGCAGTGTGAATGTACTGGATTTAAGGGCAATAGGCTGGAGTAGTCTGCTTTAGTCAGTGAGGAAATAAGACTAACTGAAATGTGTGAAAAAAGTTATGTTTGATCTAACTGAAAGCAGTACATAGCAGGGTCAGAATTTATTTAAATACTTGGAATTCTGCACTAATACCAGTGATTCCTCTCAGTAAAATTCCCCTCAGACTGCACTAATATGCATAGTGAAATGATGAATTAAACAGTCTTGTAGAGATACTTGTTTGTTGTAATAAAAAAAAATTGAGTAAGCCAATGAGGCTATGCACAGCCTCAGAGAAATTCAACATATAGACAAAAATCGATTTTCTGGGTCTGAAGGAAATAAAATACTGAACTAGTATTCAAATCTAAGGTGGGCTGAACAAATTCAGTCATCGTTGGCATATTCTCTGGACCACTATCGTTACACATTTCTATATCACTAGGCAGATCTTGTTTCCCTTGGTGAGGCTAACATATTATTCATACTGTACAAAAGGAAATATATAACTTTTGGAAAACTGGAATGAAATGTGTTTTCCTTATTGGATTATATTGTCTTCTTTGAATGACACCAGTTTTTTAATTGTGCACTTCATGTTGCAGTCCAGGTAAAATTTGCAGGCTGTGATGGACGGAGTGCCTAATAACTCAGTACCACTAATACTGGTAGCTTCTCAGCCCAAAGAAGAAAGGACTTGGATAAGCATAAGCATAAAGCTTCTAACTGAAAAAATTATAAAACAATTGACTTTTCTTGTCTTTTCTGCCTGGATTGCCTGGAGACCCAAATGGAGAAGCACATGCTGAGTCAGAGTGAGGCACGCTGGTTTCAGAGATCCATGCAAAGCAGTGTGACCTCAGACATTTCTTTCAAAAGTGTCCTTGTCATCTGCCCCCATCTCAACCTTTGTTGAGCAGGGAATCTCCTCTAGGGTGTGACAGAATGCATCTGAGTTTCCTCCTCCATCTGTGGAGATCCTGATTCAGATCTCCTGTACCTCAGAGGGTCATTTTAGCCACATAGGTCTGGTCTGGATGCTCCCTATTCCTTGCTTTGAAGCAGTACCATGTAGCAGAAAATAGTGCAGACTGCTTGAATCAGAGAGGAGCAAATAGTCTACTCACCTCTGAGACTATTTTCTGAGACAAGACCTGTTTCTGACACTTAACCTTTAGGGCTTTTTCTCAGTTTTGTCCAATGCCTCTTGAATGTAGATACAAAACCAGTATCAGAACTTCCATCTCCTGTTTTCCAGGTGGACACCCTTGATCGCCACCCACAGAATCACACCTTCAGGTCTAATAGCATTTCATGTTTCTTCTGTAGAAATTCACAATTTCAGAAAGTGTAGAAGTCTCTTCATCCCTGGAGTGTACTGCTCCCCTCAGAAATGGCAGATGTGGGTTAAAACCAGGTTTTCCTTAGCTTGGCTGAATGCTCTAACTGAAAGTACTATTTTTGATGTTTGTTTTGAAAAGGAGGACTAGTAGCACTGCTGTTATCTTTGTTACCTTAAAAGAAACTTGTGGCCTGAGTTTTAGAGAAGGCAGCTTGAGGACTTCTGGACAACCTGGAGCAAGACACTAAAAGCAAGGGACTGCCCTTAATAGAGCAGGTTGTGGTATCAGTACTGAAAGTCTCATCCAGTTATAATGCATTATATTGCCAGAGCAGATTATGGGATATCCTTCTTCTGGATATTTTGGGTGTCATAAATTATAGTGAGGCCTGTAGCATCTGGCAGTTTATGATCAATGCCAGTATTATGTTCAGTGGTGCACTTAACTGAATGAAGACAAAAAAAATCCCAACCAAAGGGAATGACAGGTGCGCCTTTTGTGCATTCCTTGCACAGCCGAGATATCCATTGGCTGCAGAGAGTTTCACATGGATGAAGAATGCAAAACTGCACATACAGTCTAAGTTAAGTATTTATTTTCTTTTTGTAGCTATGGTTTACTTTTACTTAACCTCTGTACATTGTGGATTGCAGTGCAGATATTGTTTTGTTAAAGTATGGGGAGTTACAATATAAACACAAATATTTATTGTTATTTGAATATTTATCATCTCAGCCTTCCATGAAAATAGCAGTGCTGAAACTTCATTCTCTCAAACACTAAAATGTATTCTATGAAAGTCAAATGTTTTCAGAGTCAACATAATCACAGCATCACAGTTTTTGACCTGTGTGTTCATTTACAGTTTACTTATAGCTGCTTCAGAGAGATGGAAGTTTGTAGATTACAACATGGTTTTATTGATTTATCAGTAGCAAAATACACTAAGTATACACTCAGTAAACTGGATCAGCTAGCTCTTGGGCTTTTATTGTATAATATCAGCTTGTTGTGGAATACTTCAGAACAAAATCAGAATGTTGGCATAGTTAACTTCAGTGGTATAAACCAGACTTGCAAAGACTAATATTTAGTAAGACCAATAACACAAACAAATTAGATTTTGAAGTTGTTTGCCCATTAGGAAGAAGCATGCTGACACAGTATTTGTAAGCTTAGAGTTAACTATTCTATGACAAATTATTAAATAACTTTGAACAGCAGATTGAGTGCTCCTTGAAGAATAGCAAGAAAACCTTTTCTCAGACTTGCTTTTTTTTCCCAAGATGATAAAAAGAGTGTCACAGCAAATACTCATTTACTTTAATATTTTATATCCAAATAAAATAAGTCCATGGCATTTACATTGCCGTTACTAAATAGTATTTGGTTTGTTTGCAAGAGTCATTTATTTGTGGCTTGGCTGAAGGAATAAAAATAAATTTGCGGTTCTTTCTGTTAATACTCATACTGTTTCTTAACATATGCAAAAGATTGAATACTGTAAATGTATATGCAGAAGCTCAAAAAGAAAGCTCAGACTTTCTGAAGCTTCTGAATTACGTATAACCTTTTAGAGAATTGCTGGGGCAGTTCTTTACAACAACAAAAAGAAATAACTGACTAAGCCAACAAGGTATTTATTTTTAAGCAAACTTGAAATAATTTAAATTTTTCCACTGCTTAAAATTAAGTATACCTTTTCTAAAGCAGGGGCTAGTTATCTGAGAAAAAAATTACAGTTCATGTTTCTGAACTACTACTGAGCCATTAATTAATAGCCAGATTTTTCCATCAGGCTTTTTTTTAAAAAATGGATTTTGTAGAAGGGCAGCATCAACTGTATTTACAAGAGCTAACAACAGCTTTAACCCCATCATCGCCACTGTTGTTTTATTGGCAAACTGCTCGACTTTCCTGTTCTACATTTATGCTGTGATGTGGGTATAAGGATATAGATCTAAACACTGAGCTGTTGGAAGGCATAAATCTTTAGGACCAAATTTTATCATTTCAGCTTCAGGTCATGGAATTCTTGCCCACAGAAAGTATCAGAATTCAGCCTTTGAATGAAAGACACAGCAGGTATTGGAAATGTGTACAATAAAATTATTTTATTTAGCACTTTATTCTGTACCTCATAATAAACGTTTCAAATATATTAGTATATATTCATCAATTAATAAATACTACGGCAGAATACTTTCTATGGGGAAGATATATTAGCATAAGGTAAAACTGCTGGTTTTCCATAAGCAGATGGCACAGACTTCCAGGAAGTATTTGGCAAGAAAATCCAGGAGACCCTTACGTATTCATATCAGCACAAACTTCATGGAAATGTAAGGAGTACACTGTAAGGAGTAGGCTCCCATGTCAAGATTTTGCCTAAAAAAAGAGAACAGCTGTGACACCAAATGTGTGGAAACAGTACTTGTCAGTGCTAAAAGTAATTCAAGCTTAAGGAAGAAGGTATAGAAAAGATTTTTCTGGCACGAACATAAGTAGTAAACAAAATTGCCATATAAACTGTTGGATTCAAGCAGGAGTAATTAAGGGAAATTTGGAGATCTGATTGAATAATCTGATGTGTATCATTTGGCTTTAAATATGCCAATATATTCTCTATTTTAGCTGTTGTTAATTTTTTATCTCTAATATCAGCCGCATGCTCAGATGTGAATGGTCCGTCCAATAGTAAGATCCTGGTCTTTATGGTATGTTGTAGATTTCAATGTACTGAAATACAGCATAGTTGTTTCAAGGTTTGTTTTTCTTTCTCAGAAGCTTATTTGTTTTTGGCAATCAGTGTATGCTGTCCTGAGCAAGCATTTGAAAGTAAAAGAGTGATACCTTTCATAAGGTGGCATTAAATCCAGCAGAGGAAGCAAAGTCCTGATTTTGTATTATCGTGTAATGTGTAGCAATCTACATCAATGCAAAGTAGGGTGAAATGCTGTCAAATAGACCAACTGTGTTTACTGCTCACTTTTCCTGCTGCTAGTGATGGCACAAGGTGAATAGTAATGGTGAGTTAGCTCATAATCTTCCAAACAGAAGGTAGAGAGCAAACAGTTTGACAAGATTAGTTATTGTGGACCACAGATAAAGGCTTAATATTTTAGCCAAGGCCTGTGTAAGCCAGGTTTATTTTGAAATATGTCTGCTGTCAAGAGCCCAACTGGCTGTATTTGCTTCTAAGTTTAATCATGTACAGAATTACTCTTTTGGGTTGAGAAGATGCTGAAAGGGATTTAATAGGAATGCTTGTTTGGTGACAGTGCTTTTCAGAGGCAGAATGATTTGCCCTGCCAAATTTAAGACCTGTACATTTCATGGAACATACTTTTTGGAGTAACATTACAAACAGTGTTGGGCAGGCAGGAATTGGCGGCAGTGCCTGTAGTGATGAGATTCAACACTGTGGTCTACCACGGTTTAGAGCTCACTGATGCTGCTAAATCAGTCTCTAAGACGTGTGTTTTAAGACCAGAAAGAACCATTAATACCAGTCAGTCCAGCCACCTGTCTGACAGAGGGCACTGAATTTTACTCGGCATCAGGTTCAAAACCATGGCTGAACTCCAGTGTTCCTTTAGAAACACACCCAATCTCTGATCCAAAAAATGCAGAGGGAACTTTGTTAAGAAGAAAGAGGCAGCCTGTGCATTGGAACCACATGTGGTCTTTATCATATGGTGGTTTATGAAGGAATTGTTACAGACCATTAAATTCAATGGGCAGTGATTTTTAGTGAGATTATAAAAAATTATTGTTAAAAAGACAGGCTTTTGAGGTGGCAAAAATAATACCTGAATTGAGGAATAAGGATAATTTGCTGAACCAGCCAGGAGTAAGAGGATGTTGGCTGTGTAGCGTGGTAGATAGGTCATGCACTGCAAGGTCATACCCTCGATACCAGGCTTCAAACCAGTGAATACTTAAGTATTTTATTCAATCAGAGCAGCCTCAACTTTTGAAACTGAGAACAAGCCACCCCAAAACCCAGCATTAGCACAGTGCTATTCCCTTGAGAGGGAAGCAGCTGGGGTTCGGTTTCCTCATGCAGATAATAGAGCTGAACCAGTTTCCTCCAGCCTCTTGAGTAAATGATCCTAATCAAGTGGTTTCTGGGCAAGACCAGTATCACAGCAGCCTCTCTTCTCTATTTCATTTCTTTCCTTGAATTGACAGAAAATGCTTGAAAATGAGTACGCCATTTAGAATTTTATGAAATTTAACTGAGAGGAAAACTGAGGGAAAGGAGAGGGAAAGGAAGGGAGTTATTTTATTCGAAATGAAATTAAGTGAATTTGTTTCTATGACCACTCACCAAACAATCATTCACTGAACTCTACTGCTAAACTGCTTGCAATGCTTTTGTCCAATGCATTTTATTTATCTAATATATTTTCAAAAGCTTGGTTTCTAAAGGGAATTAGTGTCAGCAAAACACATTCCGCAAGAAGCCAGAAATCATGCAAGTAAGGCCATCTTCATAGCCTGAGCCTAATCTTATCTACTGGAAAGATAACCAAGGGTTATAGCTTAGGTTTATAAGCCTTTATATAGCATTTCAAAATCCAGGATGGTTTTGTTTTTATCACTTAACTCCTCCATTTGCAGGTAGAAACTATTGTTTTCGGCTAGTCAGTATATTGCTTTGCAGATTAGGACATGGGCTACTTGAAGGGTGCCCTTTTCTGTCAGTTGGGTGTCCATTTTGTCTATTTCTGGAGCATGATTCCTGGGAAGGCCACTCTCTGACTGTGTAACTGTCATATTCAGAACTTGGGAGTAAAGGCTACTGCTGTCCTTTGGGGTGAGTTCCGTTGGCCAGAGATGGAGTGGTGTGGAAGGATGTACCAATCTGTGTGGATTTACACAGTTTCAGAGTTTTTACTGATCCCAGGCTACAGGTTGGAGCGAGACTTCTTCAGTGGAATACAAGAAAGAGGGGAGCAAGCCAAAAATGTGCATAAGAGTGAGCAGTAGAGTACTAGGTAACATACTTGCACGGATCTGTTCAGCGACTGGGCTCCCAGAACAAACTTCTCTGTCAGTTAGGATTTTAAGTAGATTTTAAGTGCTTTATGGAGACTGAGTCTAAAACCAAGATTGTTTTTACTCACAGGAGTAAAGCTTTGCTGAAAGTCAGAGCAGTTTGTCAAGCAATTCAGGAGCTGTGTAAGAACACTCCACATAACAACATACACTCCATCCAGACATTGACAGCTGTGTGCATAAGTGACTAGGGAACACCGTTTGAAATAGCTGGAAGAGAAGTTGAGAATGGTTGAGAATTTGTCTTGGGGAAGACTCACCTAGAAATGTTCCTGTTTAGGTAGCTTTCCTCTAAAAATCAGGATCTTCTTAAAGCTTAGCAACATGTTTAAAAGGACATAATTAAACCTGTAATATCATAGCGGCAAGTCCCTTATGGAAATGTTTTTATTTCTGTATTAGAACACAGATTCAACTGCTTAATTCCAAATTTATATAGAGGAAGCATTAAGCCACTGCAATTCAAGACTCTTAACATTGTGTCTTTTGCTAACTTAAAAATAATGATGGACCGGTTGTCCCTTTCCTAAATTGTGTGTTTTATTTAATTTTTCCATTTCATGGGAGCATTTAGATCAGCATTTTGGAAGTATGTAGAGTAGATAAAGAATATTTCTAGCCCTCATCTTTGTGCTTTTCATCAATGCAAGTTCCATCTATCATGAAAAGCACTGGATGTTTTTACTTTTGGACATACGCAAATCAATAGAAATAAAACCAAAGTTGTACCTATCCATCTGAATCCACAGTTTTTCCCTGTATTTTGTGTGTTATTTTGTACTCACTTTGCATGCATGCATACAATAATTGTGTCAAGAATGCTGATGTGGCATTTGCTGAGAGAATTTATTTGTTAAGGGACAGATTTTCTAGAAGTATTTGAAGAACCAAGAAATAATGAAGGTCAACTACTGCAGTTTTCAAAAATTTCTAAGGAAGAAATTGAAATCTGCGAGAATAGGGAGTGAGCCCTTAGGAGGCTTTGTAAAGCATTCCAAAAGGTGTGTGTCTGTCCTTGCACATTTGGACCCTCAGCACTACAGCAGAGTGGCCCACCCACCATATCATTCTTCTATCTGATCTAAAATATGAACCCAAATACTTTCTTCTTAAATACTTTTTCAGTTGCGTCGTGAGATGCAAATTCAGTGTCTGTGCTTACATCTCAGGAGAAAGTGTCATGTTGCAAATTAAATTTGTATTATGAGGACTCTTCAGAAGCAAAAAGACAATTGTCATTTGTTAAACCTTTGTCTCAGAATACAATCAAATGTAGTCAGTGCTGCTTTCTGTTAAGTAAAATTTGGTGAAATTACACCAAGTAACAGAAGTTGCTTACTTCAGGTCAGTGTCTTCCATATTTTGAATAAAACCCTGCGAACACTGAGATTAGGTCCCAGCACCTTCCATTCTTCTGTTTAAGTTACCTTTGATCTTGAGGTAGAAAACTATTACTGCAGTTTTCCACATTAAAATGCTCAGTCTCCAGAGGGAGCTGCCTGCAGTATCCCACTGGGCTGGGCACAAAGCCTTATGGACAAGGGCTGGCTCTGCCACCCTCACCCCTCACAGGTAGCACCTGACTGGCACAAACAGCCTTTTTAGCTGCCTTTTATTACTCACAAAGAAAATTTTGCTTAGTGTGAGTTGGGATGACAGAGTTGGGTCCTTGGTGAACAAAGAGTCCAGGATTATCATTCCAAAAAGCCCCCTGAGGCCTGTATCAAGAGTTATTAACCACTGATTCAGCGCATAGCATTATTTTGTAGGCTTAAGTGGGATTTCAGTGGTATATTGGGTCTTGTGTCTGTGTAGGGGTAAATTTTGCCCTCTGTTATTTTGTCTTATAAATAGCTGTTACAATTTCTCTTTTACATTATTGCTTAAATCTCTTTCAAAGGTACAATATCTTAATCCACTGCTACCTTTTTTTCCCTTCTAATAAAGAATAAATAAATTTGCAAATCCACATATGACTGAAACAAAAGGCAAATAAGCTCTGCATGGTTTGTATTTGGTGAGGACTACCTCATTTTGATGATTTCAGTCGTCATTCATTTGAAAAGCAGAAACTATGATTGTTAAGCCTCATTATTTTCAATGAAGCCTGACAGTTTCAAGGTTAAACAGAAGACAGCTACTTTCATCCCAGTGGTATTTCTCTTCAAACATGGGCAGCTCTTCGCTAACTTGTTCTGCTGTGGTGTGCAGTGCCATTGCTTGGTCACAGAGTGGTGCACATCTAAACCCAGTCGTAGGACAATGAGTAAGCAGTGACCTCCAACTTGTGTTTCCCCAAAAGGAGCCTCAATTACTGAAGTCATTTCACACCCCCTCCCCTTGTATAAGCCACACAATATTTCTTTTTAACTGAACAGTGATTTAAATAAGCTGTGATCTCAGATTTTACAGGTTTTATGCTGTCTCCCAGAAAAACAACTTTCAGCCCAAACCGTCTGTTTTTCCAAACAGTTTGAAATATTTCTTCAGTGCTTTTGTCTCTGAAGCACATTAGAGAGGGTGATAGTGTGAAAGAGACCTCCAGCAAGAGTTAAAATGGCTGAGAAAGCTGCCATGGTTTTGAATAAACATGCTATTGAAAGAGGACTAATCTGCCATTGCTTTCTGAAATTGCACATGGACTGACAACTGATGTAGCAGGGAAACTTCCCAATAAGAGAGGCTGACGAAACTGTGACCTGTCGGTAACTGAGTTAAAATCCTTAGAACTCAGAAAACGTTGGTGTATCCATGTGAGAAAACTTTCAGGAGCAAATAACTTGTGAAATCCCTGATTTTATACTTGCATGGACTGATGGCACTGAGTTATGGCTGTTTGGTGCTGCCTCCATAAAGACAAAGTGCAGTAGATATTATTTTACAAAACCAGGGGAATATTCACTAGTTGGTTAAGAAGGAAAGGTGACTATGGGAAAACTGAAGGGAGAGGAGTACCTAAGCAGCAGTTTTTTACCTGTGCGTTCATTCCCTCAGAGTCCCTGTGGAACAGCTAGAACTAGCTGAACTTTCCACATACTTTTCCTAGTGTCTGATGATTGCATTTGGGTGGTGAATTCTTAATCTCATTTCAGGAATTAAGTCACCTGGTGAGTACAATGAAAGGTGTAGCTTCATCGTGCTTGGTGGTTCCTGGAAAACAAGAGTGTTTCAATACGTACCAAGCACATTAGTCATGACTTGTGGCAATAAATCCATGTTGACTAGTTTATGTGCACTGAAGTTACTAATGCATTCATGAGATAAAATGCATTTTGCAATTTTGATAAAGCTGTGTTATTTTTATTTCCTATCTGCATTTCTCATGTTGTATAATATATTTTTTTTTAAATTGTCTTTTCAGATAAGCAAAAAATGGTCAACTTTGTAACAATGAATACAGCTGTTTGAATCTGCAATTCTTTTTATCCATTGAGGAAGCTGTGTGTATAATATTCTGGACGTGCCTCTAAAAGTGTTTTGCTACACACAGCGTCTGCTGTTATACAGATAGTTAATTTGTGGGAGAGCTTTCATTGAAGGGTACCATAAAATACAGACAATTTGAAGAAATGGCTTGAATGCATTATTTCTGGAATGCTGAAGATAAATGTGTGTAGATGCAAAATGATAAACAAATTTAGTCATTTGCATTTGCCTCCATAGTTTAACAAAAGAAAGATCAAATTAAGCCAGTGAGATGCTGAACATGTTTATAGCCTCTGCCTTAAAACTAAGAGGTTTGGGCAGCTCTCTGTCCTACTTATTTAGACTGTTAATTTTTCTGTATTTGTACTGACACAAGAATCATGCAGGTCACCTTCAAAATATCGTCACCCACATCCTCAGAAACTTGACTTGTTGAGTATTTTAAAAAAGTTTTTGACATAAAACACATGGGCTTTTAGACATAAATTTATAAACTGGACAGTAAAAGTATCTGTTGGATAACAGGCAAGATACTTTTTAAGGGGAAACAACAGTTAAGTGCTACTTTTAACAAGAGCCATGGGCAACTCATATTTTTAAAAGTGCAAAAATAATTGTCCTGCTTACACCAAAGTGTATATGTACCACTGGATTGCTGCACAGGGTTTTGTGTTAATGCCATACAGGGACCTCAGATACTACATACACTACAAAGGAAAAGTGAGTTGATATATATCACTGACTGCAGATGAGTTGGGTTGTAGGCTAAAAAGTTTTTTGCGAGTTGTCTGCATTTTCCCTTAATGTCTGTCTTTTACAGTAGTGCTTTGTTTCTGAGCGTGACCACCACCAGGACAGCTTGGTTCAGTGCAAACACTGTCTCTTTCAGCCAGAACATTCCTAACATTAGCTTCCTTTTTTTTTCTCTCCTCTCCCTCTCCCCTGCCCCCTCTCAGATTGGAAAGGCTGGTGGACGTCCTGAGGAAGAAGGTTGGAGCAGGGACCATTAGGACCATGATCTGATTGAAAGCTGTAGTCTAAGGAAGCTTTCACATCTGGTGACCAGGCTGCTTCATTCAGCACTGTGTAAACACTGAAGCCTTAACTTAGCAAACAGTTGTTAGAAGTGGGACACTCCAGCGACATTCCAAGCTGAGATAAAATCAAATCATAAATGTTTAACTACTTTGCTGCTGAGTTCTGTGATTTGTTGAAATGTTTCACTGCAAACGTATTTGTTTTTAAGCAAATGCATTGTGGCACTGTGTATTTTGAAAAATTATGTAGATGCTTGTTTTAACAGTTTGTCCTCTCGGTGTTAGTAGACTATAGTCTGCTAGCAGGCACAGCTTGGTCATTTTTTTAAATAGTGCAGGCTTTGGGTCCAAAATGCTGCAAAGGTAGTTTCAAAATTTAAATCCCTTATTTTATTTGTGAGACTGCAAATAGTCCAATATTTGTATGTTAAATATATCAATTGATAAAGTAGGTTGTCATTCAAGAAATATCTCTGGCTGGTATATTGGATTCTTTTTCCTCCTTACTCATAGCCCATTGAATTGCAGGTAGTAACTGTGGCTACATCAAAGGGCAGGATAAATGTATGGCTTTATACAACAGTTGAATAGCTTCTGCTAGTACATGGCATTTTCAGTGTACATTAAAAAGAAATTTAAAGTTAGGTTTCACTGGAAGTACTGCTTAATAAATTGCAACATGAAAGCCTTGTGACATTGTACAGTATCTCAGACAGTGGAGAAAGTTTCTTATATTGTTTTTAGTCACTCCTCTGTCCTTTTCTATGAGGGAAAAGCTCTCAGATATTCAGAAAGCATCTTATAAATTAAAAATCCACCTTTTCAGTGTTTGCCTCTTCTCATCCCTTTCCTACAAGATTTTTGTCTGCTTCTTCTAGACCTCTGATAGTTCTGCAGTGCAGGAGTATCATCCAGGTTGGGTTTGAGGCCAGACTGTCAATCCTCGATTTGTTGTACTCATGAAGTGCCCTAGGACTTAACTCAAAGGCTGAAGCATAGAATCTTACAGGGAGGGGAGAAATTGCGGGCTGAGGAGGAAAATTTGGGGTACACAGACATTATAGCCCTTACAGATACATGAGAGCTGAACTTAGAGTTATGTTTGTGACCCAGCCACCTCTCTGTATGAACAGTCAGGTCAGCACTCGTATAAACCTGCTCAAGAAAGCAGCTGTAATCTCTGAGCACGCCAAATTCAGTAAAGAATCCCAGCAGCCAGCTGGGCTTTAGTCTCTTCTCAGGACCAGCCAACTCAGGCAACGTGGATGTAGCTCCTAAGGCTTCCACTTGCCTGCTTTGCTTTGTGTTTAGCGTTGTTACATGGTCTTCCCTCTTAATGCTTGCTTGTACAGATGTTGTGATAGTGCAGTCTATCTGGAGAAAATGAAATTTTAATTTTGAGTGTAGAGAGAGGAATTTTAATGTCTGTTTTTTCTTTCAAACACTTAAACGTTTAACCTTCCTCATCTGCAGACATCTAAGCCTTTCCTAGTTTCAGTTGACCAAACCTAACCTCTTGCAGGGAGATAAGCAGCATCTCTCCAAGCCACATTTACCCAAGTCACTTCTAGAAACTTCTGAAGTGCTCCTTTCTGACCTTCGGTCAATCCTAAGATAGCCAGTGAGTCTGGAGCCTCTCCCCCACACCTATTCAGTGGGAAGAAATTGTAATGCTTCCAAACCAGAGGATTGCCACCCCCCAGGTTCCAGCCCCTTCACCCTCTCCCACATGCTGCTGTTCAACTCTTTGGGTGACTCAACAGCTCTTTGTCCTACTGTCCTCACACAGCTTTGTGCACTAAGTGGATGACAAGATCTCCTGAGCTGTCAGCTTACAGCTGAACCATTTCTGTTGTAAGGAGGTAGTGAGGAAGAAATAAAGACAAAAATGTAAGGACTACCATGCTGTGCTAGACCAAAGCCCAAAGACTGCCTTTGGCAATAACAAATAGAAGATGCCTAGGAAAGGGTATAAAGTCAGCCCAGCACTAGTGACCACTCTCCCAACTGGTGTCCCAGCAATTTGTTAGTTAGAGGTTTTCTAAGCCAGAAGTGGTGTCTTTGTATTTAGCAGCATTTTTTTCATGACCTGTTTTTTAATCCATTTTAGTTGTTTGTATCTACTTGTTCCTTTCACAAGGTCTTATGCAGTTAATGATGCATTGAGTGAAGAAATACTTCTTTTCTGTTATGAACCAGCTCTATTCATTTGCTATCACCTGGTTTTTTGTATGAGAGAAATGCTGAGGAACCATTCCCTGTTCATATTGTTTCCATGTCCCATGTGATTTTACGCATTTGGCATAATTTTCCCCTGCTTTTCTTTTCCAGAGAGAACCATTAGTCTAATTTAAAGGAGCTGTCTCATGTTTTTAATTGGCCTTGTTGTACTAATCGGCTTTTTTCCCAGCTCTGCAGTGTTTTTACTGAGATGCAACCAGATTTGTACCTAGTGTTCAAGATATAAACAAAATGTGACTTCAATGGTTATCATAATGATGTTGTCTGTTTTGTTCTCTATGCTATTTGTAACCATTTTTAACATTGGACTTGCATTATAACAGATTATTTATTGGTATTACTATTTCTGCAGTAAAACAACAACTGTAGATCTCCTTCCTCAGTTGTAATGTTCAGCTCAGGGTTCATTGTAGGTTGTATGAAGACAGAACTATTTTCTGAATAACTTAGCATTTATGGGTGGTGAATGTCACCTGTTGTTTTAACATTCCCTGGTGACCATGAGCTCTTATTCTATCTCTTTTCACAGCTCCTCTTTAATACTCACAGTAGCAAAGTATCATCAGCATCTTCATGATGAATATGGTGATATGAACTACTGCCATCTCCAAATAACCCCCTCTTCAAGGTGATTTCTTAGTTAAGTTAAACATGGCCTCTGGGACAAAGATCCCTATAGGACAATAAGGTAGCTTTTCATTCACTGTGAAAATGAAACATTTATTCTTATATATTGTTTTAATCGAACTTAGAACTACTTGTTTTTCAGTGTAAAGGTCTTCCGTCTTAATTGCTTGGCAGCTTTGATGAGGAAGTTGTTTGTTGCTTTGAAAATGCAAGTTTACTAAATCAGGTTTTGTGCTCCATGCATGAATGTGCTAAGTTCCTCTTTCCCCTAGGAGTGTCAAGAGCTCCGCACCTTTCCTCAAATATTTCTGCGTCCAAGTGAATAATCTTGTGAATGCAGGCTTCATACAGCCAGACTGTTTGACCTCCAGCCTCGTGTCCATTGGCTTTGTTTGGAAAAGTAGGATGGGCCATGAAAAAGCTATCTAGCAGGCTTGATGTCAGATACATCTGATTGCAGGTAATACTTGATTCAGTAAAATCAAGTGATAGTTTTGCTTCATAATTTTCCTTTTGACACATTGTACCTAAGGTGAAATAATAGTTCCTGTCTTTTGTCTTGCACCAAGCAGCCTGGAATTCAGTGATAATTTCAGTTAGGATGTTTTGTCATAAATGACAAATGTAGATAAATGTATTGGAATCATAGTTAAATCAGATGTGTTGATTTTTAAAATTCAGCTGGAAATGTTTTTATTCTTTGGAAAGGACCTTGGGAAATTTACTCTGTTGAGAGTAGAAAGATTCAAAAACAATTGGGTTCTCCCTCTTCCTTGCTAACAACCTGGTGTGTGGTCTTTGGCAAATTCCTTAGTGACTGTCATTAAAGGTATGCAGTCCCTGAAGAGGTTCCTGGGCTTCTCTGGGGAGTTTGCAAAAGTATCTATGTGGCCAATGTCAAAACACTTTCGCTTCTTCACCTGCTGAAGTGAGCAGCTAAAGTCACATAGGTCTGGTAGTGGAGGCCCAGCCTTTAGTGCCCTCAGCTGAACTTCTGGTCCTGTTGAGCCCAGTCTAACTTTAGCCTTTCAGTATAATGAGGGCAGTAATTCTGCCCTGGTGGATAGAAAAAGGCGATAATGATAACATGGGTTAATGGGCTTATCGTATTTATTGAGAACTTATTGATGCCTGTGCAGAGCTATGAAAGTGAAAAGAAGCCTGCTCTCATGCAGCAGATAAATGCAATTGTCACTTCTGTCCTAATATATGTGACAAAGATGAGATTGCATCCGATTATGTACCAGGAGTAGCAATGCATTTCCCTCTCGATGGAAAAACAGTTCATGATGAAAGATGGCTTACCGTAGGTGATGCTTATGGTGACAGTTGTAATTATTGGTCAAATTAGGGTCCCTGCTGCCTTGAATAGAACAGAGATACCCAGAAATGTTCCTGCTCTGTGAGATTTTGTGTCTTTCTCTTTATGATCCTGCAGCACGTTATGCATTGGGAGCCATTTCTGATATATGCCAGGGTAAAATATGTAAATAGCATTGTGTTGGCTCGGGATAAGAGCATTATTAATGCTTTTCAGCACTGTAATTATATTCCTAGTAAGCCTTCCTTAAGCCCTCACTAATTAACAATATTGTGACAAATCAACTTTAACAGAAAAGAACTGTGGACCTTTAGTCTTTTAGTACTATTTTTCATGCAGCCCACAGCCGAAAACTGGTGGCATGGCTTTCTGTACTAGTGTTGGGAAAACTGCTGATATTTAAAAAGTTCAAAGCCAGCTCAGTCTTGTTAGTGGAGTCCTGTAGCTGAAGACTGATTCCTCTTCAAATATATTCACAGCAAAGTAAGATTAATTGGTTAATCATTAATATTAAGGAATATTAAAACTGTTTTTATAAATAAGTTATCATATTGAAATGGTTTAGTGATGTCAGTATGTTGTAATATGCACATTTATTTATTTGTTTATTCCAAATCACCAGATGTTTTACAAGATTGACTTTACATATATTCTTACCAGGTGGTCAAGAGTTGTAACATCTTTAATCCATGTACACAAATGAACTTACTACCTAAATGTCAGGATTTCTCTGTGCCTTTATTTCCTTCAATTAGAATAAGGCTGTTGGTTTTGTTGGATTTTCTTCTTCTTAACTTACACTCCTGAAGATTTTCCTCCCATGCAAGAATAAGCTGTGAGGCACATGAAATCACTGACCAGCAGTTTCTCTTGCTGCGATCACAGCATTGCATGGGCTCCCTCTTATCGCTGTACCATTTCACATCAGGTCTGCAGAACTGGACTTTCTCTGTTTGTTCTTCTCATGCATTGGTAAATAAAATGTATTCACAAGTTCAAAAAGACAAAGTAGTGTTCTCATATTAGGTCGATTATAAGTCAGCTGTTGAGCTTCAGTGTTCTAAACATTTCATTCTTCAGTTTTGTTGGGAGCCCACGTGTTCTGGGAGGCTTTTAAACAAATACTTGAAATGGTTGAAAGATTTACATTGCCAGTGCCTAGCTAAATATGTAGTCTTTAGAAAAGACATGGTTTATTTTGGCACCATTTGACAAACTCAAATATTTTAAACACTTGTTAAGTTTGAGCTTGCACATTTGAACTAAAAGTTTGCATTCCAAAATTGCATCTCAAGTTACCTGTCTCTCTCTCTTTTGTATTTTATAATCCCTTTATTAAAATAGTCTGCAAAAGAAGTTGAGTTTGGAGTGTGGTTTTTTATTGTTAATTGTAAAATATTGTCATTAAAAATCAATTTTAAGGTAACTTGTACCTGGTAACTGTATTCCACTAAATGTCAGAAATACAAAGCCGGAAGTGTTTTCAGAATTTAGGGCTTCATGTTGGTAGCCAACACCTGGTTGTAAAATTAATGGAACACAGTAATAGTGGGACCAAATCCTTCAGTGCTTTACTCTTAGTCCTACGATGTACTGTGGTAAGTACTAGCCTTGCTGATGAGTGCAGAGCCAGGCAATAAAGAAAATAGACTGAAAAGCTCTACTGAACTGATGAAATAGAACAGCTTGAGGAAAAGGAAAAACAGTCTTTGAGCTGGCATTGGTTTTCTTTTCCTTCCCTTGGCAGAAAGGAGGAGCAAGGGCAATGTTTAGTCTAATAGAAAAAAACACAAACAAACAAACAAACCAAAAAAAACCACAGCAACCAAAAAAATGCCACCACTTTTATTTTCTCTCAAGTTTTAATCTGAAACTTGTACTGAAACTTAGAAAGTTGAGAATTTATTAATTGGAATCACCCTATTTTGTTTAAAACCTGCAAATTCCCTGTTCACAAGTCCTGAGCACACTGTTACAGTTATGTTCGTGCTGTGGCGTGCTGCACAGGCAGTTGCCAGCTGCAAAGGGCCACCCTCCTTTCTGAGAAGCTGTCATCAGGGGGAGTGGGACATCTTCCCTCCATGCTGACCTTAGGCCAAAGTCCATGCAGTGCCGCGTTCACAGAAGTTCATCATGGTTTGAACAGCATCTGAGCATGACAGATGCAGATCCATTTTCATATGGTGAGATAGCAATATAACCAATAGAATTTGTCACAGCTGCTTCCCAGTGGCCATGATAAGGCAAGGTTAGGATCACGCTTGCAGAATACATAACATAAATTTGTGACGATTGATAGTCACATGAATATGCACCCTATGCTTCACACAGTATTGAAAAATATAGTGGTTTCCCAAAGAATTCAAAGGACGGAAGCTTTCATTTTTTCATGAACTAAGTATTAACAGAACTAATTTCAGAAACAAACTTTGAAGAAAAATCAAAACATTAAGATGCAAAAATGAAAAGCTACTTTGGTACTATTCTAATGTATTATCTGAAGCCACAGGATCTTGTTCATGATTATTTGACTTACTGATGTGGTACCCCTATTTCACAGGTTTTATGATCAAAGAGATAAACTTCTCAAAAATCAGTCAATGAGAAATTAGGCTACTGGAGTCTAAGTGGATGTAGCTATCAATTTAGATGTTGTACTCTTTAGAACCAAGATTTCACATATCTCTAAGTAAAATCAAAAAGTTGATTCATTTCTTCACTTGGGTATTTCGCTTATTTCGAGAACATACTCAGCTCAGATGCAGTCTCTATGAAAGTATACTAAACTAGAAATAGAATAACATGCAGTCTCCATCAATACATGCTCATAACACTAAAATCATCCCATTTGGTGCTTTAATAGGGTATATAAAATTATCAGCTTTGTTTCTTCCACTTTAGACAGGGAAAGTTTTCCCTCACCCCTAACAGTCTACCAGTGTGTGGCGTGCAAGATAGCAATTAAATTTTGAGCAGAACACCAAAAAGAATTGGGTGAAATCCAAATACGCATGTGTGGAAGCTTTGCCTGCTTCAGACATAGAAAAGGAGAAAAAGTTGTTAAAATGAGTGACAGAAATACTTTGCTATGCTTACATAGAGAAGTTTTTAAAACTTCACAGAAGTCAAAGCAAGACACAGCTGTTTTAATTTTTGAAAGTAGATGTGTCAGTGAGGTTAAAGTTGGAATGTGAGCATAAGGCTAGAAAATTAGTTAAAATTTGGTTGTGTTCATTTTTTTCACTAAATTTGTGTTTGATAGAACAAGCTACCTTGGTTCTAAATTTCAGATAAAACATTTCTAATTAACACTTAGCTGTTTTGGTCAGTAGATAATCAGTATGAAAACTGGCAGTGTCCCGTCTACTTCTGTTGTCCTATTGCTAAGGTTTTCTCAGTATAGACAGGACACAAAAAAGTTGTATCAAAATACTAAATATTGAGTTATATTTAATAGGATCTGAACCCTTCTACAATTTTCAGCAATAGATCTCAGAACACATTTAAAAGAAAACTTAATAGTATTTTGTCCCGAAGTTGGCAGAAGTGCCTAAATGAGCATTTGACTATATGTCTGGCTAGATGTGTAGCAGCTCTGTGTAGGAAGGCAGTGGCAAAGAGGGACTGCAGCCTTTTCAGTGACCAGACTGATGACCACTAGGAATGTCTGGAAGATCTAGTCCTTGCTAATTTACAGCTCTCAGGGATTCATTCTCAGCTATCCAAGGTAATGAGTTGCCACTGTATGAATAAAAGTAAGGGCCCTGTCTATAGCAAAGTTGTCATTTGTTGTCATGTATTTGCTCAGTAGTTGCTTTAAGACAAGCTATAAAGTTGTATCAGCTATGAATTTTATATGTACAAAAGGAGTTTTGTAGTCCTTTACAAAAATAATATCCCTATTGGACTGCTTTGGAAACTAATATTTGGCTGCTGGGCCATGGAAAAATCTCTGGAACTGTGTACAGCTTCCATGGACTATACTGGAGAGTCAACAAAACTGAATTGTACCATCCTAATTTATTTTGGTTTTTTGCTCTTGTGAATTGCAGCAATATTCAACTGTGCAGAAGGGAGAGTGGCTCCCTTGCAGACAAAGAGGAACCTGTGGAGTTTCAGGGCATCTAAAGATACACATGAAAATGAATGGATTTCTAGGGGATCTGTCATAGGGAATGGAGCTCAGAAAGGTTGGTGTGGTCTTAGGGACAGACTGTTCCCACAAGGGCTATTATCCCGTGGGGGCAGCTGTGTGGAGTGCAGTAACAGGTTCAGCAGCAGCACGATGAAGGCGGTCACGTCTTCTGCTCACTAGACGACCCATGTTCACTCTTCCCTAGGGGTGCAGGATTCCTTGCCTAGTGCACATACACGCACTGCCAGGATGGAGATCCTCACTTGGGCCTTTAGACCATCTGACTGCTTGGGCCCAGACATCTCCTATACTGATGTTTGTCCTTAATTCAGCAGGTCCCCATAAAAGACAGCCAGATGAATACTGATCAGACCAGCTGTGGCCAAGAGAGGTGGTGCTGTATGTGCCGGTCAAGTGGGCAAAGAGAGGTCAAGACAGAAAGGGAAGGAGGAAAGGTAGAGGTGACCATGCTTTGAAAATCCTTGTTGGGTCCTGAGATACCATCTGGCTGTGTGGTCCCAGCAGACAGGGAACCGCTGGCCTCCATTTCCACAGAGAACGGGAAGCAAGTCTTTAATACCATACCCAGGCTTTCCAACAACTAACGCCTGACTGTGCCTGATGTCATTTCTGATTTATACAGGCAATCAAATCTCAGCCTAAGTCATTCACAAAATCTGATTGTTGGACTACTTTCAGTGTTTCTGTACATCCTTGCTAGAGTGAGGAACCTATCACAGGTGCATGAACCAGGGCTGTACTCAGCTGGTAGCTGCACCTCTACTGGAAGAGCTGAGACTTAAGTCTGGATTACCAGGTCAGGCAGTGCAGGAGAAGCAGATCCCCAGAGAGAAAAGATGGCATGTAGCTGCCACAGCCAACTGCTTTACCTTTGGGGCTAGCTCTGCAGAAATCCCTGGGTTGGGTTGCCTGGTGGCAGGCAGTAGAATCACATCTCTCCGTTTTGTGTCATTTCTGTGGGATCCTGGGTGCATTGAGACTGCTCTGGGACATGAACCAAAGCACAGGAAGTGAAGCCAGATGAGAGAGGGGCTTCTAAAATATGCCCTCTACATAAAGAAAACACAACTATAGATGCATCCTGAGTGAAATTTGCCTCAGGAATTTTCTCTTCAGAGTTATCTGTCTGCCTAGCCTTTTGCACAGAACAGGGCTCGTTCCTCCGTTCTGTCCCAAAGGCACTGCATATGGGACTAACTGCACCCATTTATAGTACTTTGGGACTGCAGTTTACTCTGCTTCTGAGAGCCTGAAGTGCAGGAGAAGCAAGGACCAAGATGTGCAAACTCATCCTGCTATGTGTTAAGCAAAGGCTTGGCTGAGGGCTGTGCTGCCGATGCGCAGGGATATCTGTGGACAGTGAGAGGGACTGCTCGTATCTGCACAACTGCAGCACAAAATGTTTGAATACAGCAACAACCACCACAGCACATACTGGAATGAAGCCAGCAAGGTTTGCAGTTTTGCTCTTCTTTGATCACATAATGGAGAAGCTCAGCTCAATTGCTTTTCAAGCAGTTAAATGCCATGCTTCCTCCACATTTTACCTGTCTGCTCATGATAACTTTATTTCCCCAAAGCTGTAACAACCACTAGAGTAAGACTCTTATAAATCTGAACTGCTTATGCCTAAAGAAAATGCACTTTCATCAGTGGGTGTTTTTCGAAATTCCACAAGACTTTTCTCAATAGCCCTATATAGGAAATTCACAACTGCCTGTTGTAACAATCCACCCTGTTTTCCAGTAATGGCATTATCCTTGTAATTTTCCATTCATTGAAATCTGGTCTGCAAATGACCAGCTTTGCATGTTATGAGGTATTTTCTCCAGAACTTTACCCTCGCACAGCCTCATTTCCTGTAGAGCCGACTATTGCTATTGAGTGACCTGCTACCTACTATCTCATTAAAAGTCTTTTTTTTTTTCAGTGCTATTGACATTTTATCCTCTTAGAGCTCTTCCAAAACCACCTGCTGCAGGTGTCTAACTAGGTGCTATGACTATTGCTTTCCACTAGTAGTAAAGCAAGCTGAGGTCTGGCAGGCTGAACCACATATTACCCTCTTGATCCAGGATGTGTAGGAGATATACCACCACCTGTCATAGGCATGTCCTGTTCCCTCCTTCCGCCCCACCCCCTGCTTGCAAAACCTGTAAGTTATGTCTTTAGTTCCTATTCAGTTACTCTTTTACCTAAATGATTGATATCACAGGTATCTAGCTAGCTGCCATGTCAATTTATGGTGATTATAATATGTGCATATAACATATTTCAACCCAAAGAAAAAGCTTTGAAAAGCTGTTGCGCATCATAAATGTGAGAAACCCTACAGAATCAACATATAAAAAAGCAGATGGCAGGCTCCTCATTCTTGACTTACTCTTGCTTTCCTGGTGCACTTGCCCTAGGAAAGCTGGATATCAACCACAACTACATCAATTCCAGCACTCCTTGGCTTGTTACACCTAAAGTCCCAGACCTTCAGGTGGAACTACAAATGTGTGGGGAATTACAGATCCGTGATGGACTCCACAGATGATCTGTTGAACTTGTTTTCTAGTTTGTCTTTGTCTTCTTTCAGCTTCAGACCAATAGGTTTCATTATGCTTTCTTTTCCTGAGAACTCAAAGAGCAATTTACTACCCCAAATCCTTCCCCATTTTAGTATCTGGGGACCATGAACAGATTACCATTAATATTCTTTTGGATAAACTGAACAGGATGAGTTTCTGCTATCACTTATCAGGTATTGCTCAGACGGTAAGACATTTCTAATTCTTGGGCATGCAGATGCTTGACTTGTACACAACACCCTTTTCCTGCACTCAGATATGGTCTATACAGAGCTGATGTGTGCATGCTCTTTTTTGTGTACATTCCTGATTTCAAGGAGCATGCTCGTTCTCTAATGCACAGCATCACCCTGGGACCTCGTGCTCGATGTCAGTCCTAGACAGCTCTTCAGAGTATTTGTATTTGTGGTCCATTCCTCTCTAAGAATTTCTGAATGTGGAAGAGACTAGACAGAAAACTATCTGAGGCAGAAAACAGTAATAAAAGAGTAATCTGAAAAAAAAAAAAAAAAAAAGTAAAATAGAGTTAGGAAGCTCATTTCAGTGAACTCTGCTTCATTAATACTGGTGTCTGTGTCCTGGATTTTTATTGCTAGACCATGACCCTTGCCCAGTATGGAAAGAAATATATTCCTGTCATAACCATCTGAAAGTCAAAATTGCTGAAGCCAGGTAGATATCTTGTAAGGCTGCTGGAAAAAAAAAAAAAAAAAAAAAAAAAAAAAAAAAAAAACAAAAAAAAAAAAAAAAAAAAAAAAAAAAAAAAAAAAAAAAAACAAAAAAAAACCAACCACAGTGATTGTGTAGTTAATCTTGTTGGTTTAGTTGTGTTCCATGGTGACTTTAATTATACTGTAATTTGAGCTAAGGCAAAGGATGGTAAGAATAGTGGCTGGGTAGAGGTTAGTGGAATGTCAATGGAAAGAAGTGATTTGGGGGGCAGATCTGATGGGCTGGAATATTGCTGTGCTCCCAGAGTGGGGGTGAGGCTGTTCTTGGCGTGAGTATGACAGGGAGGGAGCAATGCCAAGAGGCAGACAGGGCTGGCAGGAAGGGATGACAGTTGCTGAATAGGAAAGGTTATACTGCACTGTTCATGGAAAAGGGGTGCGAAACACTACACTGATGCTGGTTTAGAAGAAGGAGGTCAAAAATAGGACTCAGAGATGTAAGGAAGGATATCACAGGAATAAAACAGCAGAGCACTGAGTATCCACCTTCCATGGCAGGCACTTCACATCTGTGAGGCTGAACCCTGAATTCACTTGAGTTCTGTCCTACCTGACAGCAGTCTCTGCCCTCATGGCTAGAGAAGTATCCAGCAGGTAACTTAGCTTTCAGGTCCGTTAATAATGGCTGCGTTTGATCATCATCTATGGCACTGGTGGACTCTAAGCTACTACTGTTCAACTAAGCCATGTTTTATGCTCTGCAACACTTAAATGTTGTTTAGGTGGACTGACATGGAGTAACATTAGCTTTTGACCAAAGTATTCCTAAGAATGTTAACACTCTGCTTGAAATACACATAGCACAGCTACCTTGGACTGCATAGCCATAAGACACGTGAAGCAATCATTCTTAAGTCCATGCTGCAGCCTTCTAATGGTAATGAGGAGCTACTGAAGGTCAATATTAAGAACACTCATTGTACTGGTAGGCCAAAATGTTTTATTTTGGTGGGGGGAAAGAGACAAATTTCAGAAAACAAAGGCTGTCTTTTGTGGGTTTGTGTTGTGTACTGTGTATGGGCCACATATGTCTTATTACTGAGGGGAAATGGTAGTTCGTGCCAGCATATAAAATATTTTGATGTCTCACATACCTTTAAAGACAAAAGCAGCCACAGGGATGACAAATGCCCCTGAGCATGGCAGAGCTAACTGCATCCCTCTAGTTAGAGAGAGTCTGTGGGAGGAGGTTCTGTAGACTCCTTTGAGAGCCAGGAACTCCCTCATAGCAAACTTGTACTATCTCACAGGATCAAGACCACAGATTTCCCTATTGATTTTCAAGAGCTCTTGTCATGCCAAAGAAAAGCCAGCATTAAATGTGTGCCACCTTTGCCCCTGCACTTTGGGGAGCTCTTATCACATGAGAGACCACATTTCTGCTTTCAAATTTTGGACGGACACAGTATCTGTTGCACTTTCTTATAGTGCCTTGGAACACCAGCTCTAAAGCAGAAAAGTAATGATGGACAGATTGCAAAATGAATTCTATGAACTTTTCTTTGTGAAGAAGTTGATCCAACTTTTTTTTCCATTTCCACTCCAACAAAAGCAGGTCTGAGAGTAGCTACCTGGAAGCCTTGTTCCATTTTCCTTTAGTTACAGCACCAGGCTTTGTAGATTTAATAGAAAAACTCGTATTCTAGTTCCTTCTGTTACATACTTGCATAGATTAGATGTTAATATACCTTTTTTACAAAGGTAAAGGTAACGATTTCTGAGCCACACAAATTAAGTCATTTTAGTAAAAATTACTTGAATTCTGTGTATTATTTCCATAATCCCTTTTCCCATTCCTGTATATCAGCATTTTTTCTGTATAGACTCTGTGGCATGTATTCAGTCTTGCTTTTGCTATAGCCATTTCTTGACAGCAGGATCAATCCTGCTCCTGCCAGGTGCTGAAACTGCTGAACTCGCTTTGGCTGAATAAAAGCCGTGGGTGCGACACCCGCTGTTCTTGGCTTCCCTCTGTGGAATGCTACATTTGTATTAACATGTATCTTTCTTTGTGATTTTTTTTTTTTTTTTAACCGAAAATGATGGCCTTTAAAACCTCTTCCTGGAGAGAGAGAGAGAGAGGTTAGAGAGGGAAAAAAAATACACTCCCCTTGGAATTTAACCTTAATTTGAACCAAGATCAGTGAAAGAAAAGCACTTTCGTGCATTGTTCACCAGCTCCACCCAGCCAGCCCCTTATCTAACCTGAGTCTCTATTGCCTATAGCTTTGTAACTTTTGCAGTAGTGCTCTTCACATGCTCTTACATGCTTTGAAACCAACCTGGAGACACTGTGACATTGTAATACCAAGAAACACTGGTGATCCCATTTTGCAAATCGTTAGACTGTACAGTGCAGCAGCAGGGACTGTCCTTCCACAGGTTTATAAAGGGCCTAGTGTGTATTGCAAATAAACAGCAGTGGCTGTTTCTGACCCCTGGCAAAGGTGACAGCAGCTTCTGAAGCCCCTGAGTCAGCCTCTCCATACACCCCAAACCAGGGGATATTTAAACATAAGTAGCTCTTCATTTTAAGCTGATTCCTTGGACTTCTTTAGCCTTTTAGAGGGAAGCAGACAGCCTTTGATTTGCATGACGTCAGCTTGAGGTCAAATTCAGCCTTAAACACACACATAAAAAAGCAAGCTTCCTTGTTTGCTGTTCAGAGGCGGACTTCCACTGTGTGTCTCTGGTTGTCTGCACTGGGGGCAACAGCCAGTAGATTGCCTTCCTATTACTTTTTTACTTCCTAGAAAAGGCAGACAGCTGCTCCAGGTGTGGTCCACCTTCATGTTGTCCCCTATCAGCCATCTGCTCCCTGCAGTCATCTCCCTCTCCTGGCATCCCTCAGTTCTCCTGACTTGTGACCACATGGTCCACTTTCTCCTGCTTACTGTCTGCTTTATATCCCTTCCTTCCACGTCCTCAGTCTTTCTTCCAAGCCCTCATTACTCATGATCCTCATCCCTGCTTCTCAAGTTCTCTACAGTCACAGGCCTCCCGGGTTCTCCAGGGTCTTGTGTGAGCCTGAATTCCCCACACTTACAGCCATCTGCCCTAAATGCTGCCTCCCTTCACCTGCCTGCAGATGTGGCAGACATCTCGCACAGGACAATGTGCGGTGCCACCCCTGCTAGCAAAATAGCATCCATCATCTAGGGAGCAAACTCCTTAAAACTGAAGGCAGGAATCAGGCATTCACAATGACTTCTTGAAATAAAGGCCAAATATTGTGCAGCTCAGACGGGAAGAGAGGATACTGTTAAATGCACCAGTGGCTTGCCATGTAACCTCCCTTATTTTAACAACTGCCATCTGCTTTTCTTTTAAAGAGGTGTTTTGAAAAATGCCTTTTGTTTTTGTTCTAGATAGCCTAGTAATAAAACCCTTCAAGGAAATACTGCATATAGCATTGTTACTGCAATCCTCGAGTGTTTGAAGGACCCCTTGGAAAGAGTGTGAACCAGGAGACAGGACGAAGGAAGCAGGAAAAATCGAAATAAGAAATATCAAGGAGACACGGTCAAGCATGAATCATTTCTTTCGGTTGAGACTGAAGCAAGATCAGATTTCACATCCACCCTCGACGGGGCTGGCATTTTCACACACACGGCAAACCCGTTGGCATGGAGGTGGCTCGATTTCATGATTATTACAGGGGCCATTGGCATATATTTAAGCCCGACTTAGATAAGGGGGACTGGGGGAGGGGGCGGTCTTCCATTTAGTTTGAGAAAACCACAGATCAGAAGAACAGTCAAAAAATAAATAAATAACCTTCCAGGCAGGTAGGCAGTTTTGGTAGATACCCAACCCGCCAGGGAACTGCATCCCCGGCGCCTCAGCGGTGCATGGGAGCGCAAGTGGCCCCACGAGGGAGTGACGGCTGCTGCGGCCCCGCGGGGGGAGCGCGGCGGGGGGAGCGCGGGGGAGGCGGCTCCGCGCCCCGGGGGCCGCCGCAGGGTGCCTCCAGCTCGCTCCGGGGCTCGGCCGGCGGCGGGAAGAGGAGGAGGAGGAGGAAGAGGAAAAGTAAATCCCCCGGCGTGCGGACGCGCTCCAGCCTCTGCCCGCCGTGCGGGGGATTCCCTGGCCGGGCGCTGCCTGCAGCTCTGGGCCGGCGCTGGCTCAGCAGCCGGATCTGGCGCGGCGGGGGGCACTCAACCCGTGCTTGTAGGAGCTGTGCGTGTGTGGCTTTCAGCACAGCCACGGGCTGACACCTATGCCGAACCCCCAGCACTCTGCAGCGGGAGGGCTGGAGGGGAGCAGCCCCGCCGTGCCGGGGGACGCTC
>VZTE01004413.1:2246655-2258439 GCA_013397775.1 Eulacestoma nigropectus
CCCCACCCTTTCCTTTGAAATGCACCCCCCACCACCCTCCCGCTCCCTTTCTTCTGAGCCCTGCTCTCTAATTCTAGATGAGTATTACTTTGCTCTTTTCGTTGGCCAAGCACAATTGTGTTATTGGAGATAATGAATTCAATCCCCATCAAAGAGTATTAGGAGCGCCTTGGCCCTGTAGTGCCTTTTTTCAAACCGGGAATGAAAGGCAGAGAGAAAATTCTCTGGGTAGCCTCTGCGCTGGCAGCTTTTGAAGTGAAGGGAGGCGGGCATTGTTGTTCACATTTTTGTCCATACGGCTGAAGAAAGACCGGCGGCTTTTGATGAGAAGATGAGAACCGCCTCGTAAGTTGAGCAACAAGTTAGATGGTGAAGTCTTCCCGCTGCCTACTGCCTGTGGATAACATATGTCCCGCATTAATAGGGGCTCAAGGAAACAATTGCCCGGGGGGTGGGGTGGGGACAGCTCTGCTCTGTACCGTCCAGCGGCTCTTTTTTCCCCCCGTCCTCTGGACACCGATGCCCCGATGGGGGTGCTTTTAAGGGAGACCCGAAGAGATGCTCCCTGGGTCTTGGTTTGCTCGTATGTCCACGGGGCCGAGACAGGCAAGCGGTATGCACAGATCCCGGGCTCTTCTGAGGGAGAAAAGGGGGATCTCGGAGAGATGTGATGGATCACCTCTGCTCGCCGTTTCGTTCTGCCAGGGCTCCTGGTGGCCAGGACGTGATGTTAGGTCTGCTGCCGTGTGTTTGGAGGGCATGTCCACTTTCTAAACAAGAGTCTTTATTATTAGTTTGCGGGGAGTGTGGGTGGGGGGCTGGGTTTGGGTTTTTTCCGACTAAATGTGGGGTCGGGACTTGGTTTTGTCACTTGTTGTTATTCCCTTTCCATTTCATATAAGTTAATGACATACCTGAAGTTTGTAAAGTACTTCCTTAGATAAAGCAACCAGGCAAGGAAAAGCAAGAAGAGGTAAAACGTCTGTTGTTCACATCAGATAACCTTAGGACTAGAAAACTTGTTGCATACATTTGAATAAGTTCAGACATGCTCTTATTCCAATCTTCTGCCCCGCAGTTCAAAGATACCCCGCCCTCGGGGCTTTATCATGCTAAAGAGGTCATTACTGAGAATCACTATGGAGAGATCCCGGTTTTCAGAATGAGGCCCACCTCCTAGTTACCAACATGTTTACATTTTCTGTCGGTCATAAGCGGAGGAAGTAGTGTTAGCAACCCGCCGGGCAGGCTCGGGAAACAGAAGGAATAAAGGGGGAAATATATTTCAGCTATTGCGCAGTAGATGGCAAATGTAGATGATTAGGGAGCACTTAGAGGTATCGGGCGCAAAGGCGGTATTTGCCGTAGACATGGTTGCTGGAGAGGGCCAGGTCCCACTCCTGGGGCGGGCAGCCCTGCGCCTCGGTGCCCGAGCAGGCTCGGTGCGAGACGAGAGTCCCCGGAAGCACGCTTGCACCTCCGTGCTCTGATAGCCCGGCGGGGAGTGGAATCACGCGGGTCCCACTCTCGGAGGCGCCGGGCAGCTCCCGGAGCACCCCCTTCACTGAAGCGGGTGCCAGCCCCGGGAGCACAGGGCACCTCCGCCTGACCACTCGAGGCCAAGGGGCGACCCGTCCGTGAAAGAGATGCCCCCGCTCCAGATGATGGAGGTGGCTTTTCTACCGGACAACAGCGGACTCGACATTCTTTCACTGCCAAGTGGTGTGTGAATGGGCCCGATTTCGGAAGCAGAAATGCGGTCACCCGAATCATGTCCACCTGGGGACCCCCGCCCCCCTCTATTCCCTCTGGCGACTCAGTGAAGGCGAAGGACGGGGTTCCCAAACCCTGAGCCGCGCTGAACCAAAGGAGGGCAACGCCGTCCGCTAGGGAAGGCTTGGGCTACCAACACTGGGCGGGAGACCCGGACGGGCAGGGAGGTCAGTGGCATCCGCACCCCGCGCACACAGGGGCCCCGTCCCGCCCGCTCCAGTGTCGCCTCCGCGCCGCCTCAGAGCTTCCCCCACTGCGGGGGGACAGCCTGGGAGAGAGCAGGGCAGGGGGGAACACAGCAGCGTTCCGGTTCAGTGCTTGTTCCTCCTGCTGGCTGGATTAATAATAATAATATTAATAATAATAATAATAATAATAATAATACCCTGTCTGCTGGTAGTTCACCCTTGGAATAACGAGCAGGTGTAGGAATATTTCATGGGGAAAATTAGATTACCAATTGTACAACAGTAATATCAAAACAACGACGAACTTCCCCTAAAGTAACTCGCTGATCAAAGTCCATTCGAGCAATGCTACCGCAGCAGAGGCGCCATTCCGAAAAACGATCCTTTCTATGAATTCAACTAAATGTAGGAGTTTTAGGGTGGGGGGAAAGAGGACATCGCATCTTTTTCCACTTGTAGAGACAACTGGATTCTGCCATGAAGCTACATATGCTTTAAATCCTAATGACTGGAGACAAAGGTGAGCGCTGGCAGTTTGATCTGTCCAAAGTTCAAAGATCTGAAATCTCAATGAGTTTCTGTTTGAGGTGAAGAGGAGAAACAAACACCATTGCAAGGCTTGGGCCAGACAGTTGCAAGGTTTGCAAGTGAAATGCGACGTTATTTACACTAATCTATCCTTAACTGCTACTTTGTCACAATGGTCAGAATAATTATTAGAAAATAACCAGAGAGAACAAAGGCAGGTTTTCTTCTTATCGCCTCCCGTTTTCCACTCTTCTTTTCCCCCAATTATTTTCTCCCGCTGAAATAGACCTTTCGAAACTACAAATTGCAGAAAGTGTACAAACTATTTTAAAACCATTATTACTCTGCCTTTACTAAGAGCTCAGAAGGCTGGCTTCGCATTAAGAAGAAGAAAAAAAGAACCATTTTGCTGCACAACCTTTGACATGTAAATAATCAAACTAATTGCATTTTGATTTTAGCTATTAACCATTCTCCTATATTTCCTAAACAATATTGCAGCGTGGGAGTTTTGCGGGGACTTACGTATACATTCTGTACTCCGGTCACACTATGCACTATTGTGGTGTGATTTTTGCCTGGTCATTGTGTATTATGTATATTTCCACTTGTCTCCTCTGGAAACAAATACATATTAATTATATGGATGTTAATATATACAATATATGCATCTATATTCGTCCTGAGAGGACTTTATATCCCATGTTTATATGAGGATAATTTGCTTCTTCACGAATTAAATTTATCACAAAAATGCACACGAAATCTATTTCTTTATTAACTCTCTGATTTAAAAATGTTCTTTTCAGAGTGATTAATCACATATGCTCACACATATATGCCTAGATTCCGTTTTATCAAAACAGAAAAGAAACCATACAAAGTGCATTCTTATCGCAATCCAGTGTTTTATTTATAATATTACTGTAAAGTTAAAACCGAGACAATTGCCCTTCTAAAAACTAGTTGGCGTTACAGTAAGGGAATTCATTTATTTCGTGTTTATGCTGACGGACCAATTTCAATACCTACTCAACACATTTCAAAACAATTTTTGAAGCTATGCCAGTGGGTGAAGTGTTCTCTCGCGCCGATCTTTTACGATTTACTTATATTTTATTGACACTAATAGGATTCAAATGAAAAATAGTTCGGCAATTTTTTTCTTTCTCGTCTTTCCGTAGTCCCGAACATTTCAAACTAATTCCTCCCAAATAATGTATATCCTCCGATTGTTTGCAGGTGTAGATGTCAGTGTTGTCCATTCGCACTCAGAAAACAATCCAGCAGTTACTTGTGATTTTATTTCTCCCGCTTGACTTGGGCGGCTGAAATTGCTTTTATTCCACCGACTCTTCCCTTCTGCGAAGGGCAGGTGCTGCTCGCAGGTGCTCCGAGGAGGTGCCACGGGCGGGGGCTCCATCGTGCCCCTCTTGCCGGCGGGCGCAGGACTGCCGGACCCCGCGGCAGAGGAGGGCTCCGCTGCGCCAGGGGACCCTTCCGCGTCCCCTCGCCCCCGGCTGCAGGGTCCCCGCCGCGTCGCCTCGAGAGCCCCTGCCCCGCCAGCCCACCCAGCATCTCCCCCTCGTCCCGGGCCGGGGGCCTCCTCACCGCCCAAACCCCGCGTAAATCTTCACAGAGATCCCCCGCCGCCCCGATTTACTCCCCGCTTGTATTAATGACGCTAAATGAGCCGTTTTCGCTCCCTCGCACTTGGCCGGTCGGAGGTAATTGCCGAGCAGGAAAAGACGAAGTTCCCCCTGTAAACTGAGGTGCCTGTCGGAGCCTGGAACCTGAAGCCTGGTGGGCTCCCGCTTTGCCTCTGTCCCGGGCGCCGGGCTGAGACACTATCTCTGGCAGGGGCAAAAGCCCCGCACTCGCCAGCTCCTTCCCTTCTAGCATAGAGCGACCGGTCCGGCTGGAAGGAGATGCTCGCAAACTCCTCTCTACAAACTCCTCGCAAACATTGAGGGGCGGGGGGATGCACCCTCTTCTTGTGGAGCCCATTTTTAGCTTATTTTTGGACTCTGGCTGGGGGTTCCCTGAGCACAGGATTAATGCAGCAGCAGCAGGGCAGCTAGGAGAGGAACGGAAAACGAGACTCTTCGCCCTGCTGTTGATTTCCAAGTCTTAAACTGATCACAGAACGCTGCGTGCTTTGCGCCGGGGACCCGCGTTTTTTAATATGAGCTGCATCCCTGCCTTGTCAGTGGCTCATTGCCCACCGCAGACACCATTTGCCTACGAGAAGAAAGGGGAGGAATATAATCTTGATGGCGAGTGGCGAAAGGGCACACTCTGCATCCGTGACAGGCTCCGCTCCTTATCTCTGAGAGGTTTGGAGCCGCGTCGGTCCGCTTAAACCCTTTTATTACCCACGCCCCAAATATTTCCATTACACACGGTCTGTGCTCCTCAGCTGATATGTGAAACTTGCTGCCTTATCGCTGTCGGTCGATTGATATTTTCCGTGTATAAGCCCAAGGCATTAAATCAATGTCTCCACTCTGCAATGGCATATTCTCTATAGACTAGTCTGTAGGAGACAAGTAAAGTCCTGCTGAAAATTGGCTTCATCCTGTCTCGATTCTCACGAAGCTCCTTTTGGCAGAAGAAGCGGGGCTTTAAATAAGATTCGCCTGCCCGGACTCGGTGCCGAGCAGCCCCGAGCTGCCCCTGGCTGCGGGGAGTCTGTTGATGTTTGCCATTTCGGGACATTTAGAGGCGAAGGTGCCACATAGTCGGGCCATAGGGTAACCGGCCGCACACGGCGACAGGGACAGAACCCCCTCCCCCCGCTGCAGGACCCGCATGCGGCAGCCGGGGGGGACCTGCAGTAAATGCCCGCCCGACCAAGAGCACCCTCACAGCTCGATGCGGGAGACAGCTCCGTGTCGTCGGGAGAGCCCTGCGCGGATCTCCGATCCGGATCACCGCTGATCCGGCCACACTCGCAAAGCAGAGGGGCTCTCCCAAGGAGTCTTTTTTCCTTCCGTTTTTCGCTGGGTAGTAGTGCTGGAGGAATGTGGTGAGATTTCTGGGACACTGGCTTGGCTTTTCTTTTCTAAATCGAACCTTAATTTAGTTTGTCGCCGCTGTCTCTAACCCGTCAGGGGGCAATTATGTGATGATTACGAGAATTACACAGTTCTTTTATCTGGCTGCCGTGCACGAACAGGGCTCGGCACAGCGCAATCAGTTCACACTTAAACTCCCCTCCCCCGACAACGTCTATTGCTGGGGACCAGAGCTCTCCAGCGCGGCTGCTGGTGTCGTTCCGACCGATGGTTCCGAGCCAGAACCACAAAGCGGGATCTGGGCCTTTCTAGCTGCCCGGAGCGGCGTGGAGCCGCCCTAGGGATGATCCCCGTGGGCGTCGTCCCGTCCGGCGGGGAAACGCCGAGTCTGGCTGCCGCCGCCTCGGCAGCCCTGGCCGCAAAACACCGAGGTTACATCGCCTCGGGTGGCTTTTTCCTGCCAACCCTCAACATATCCCAGCATCGTGAATTAGGGGGAAAAAAAAAAAAAAGGACACCACCTCCCACACAGCCTCACAGGCCGGTGGCATCGCAGCGCCCCATAAGCAGACACTGCGGGAGCGTCCCCCCCCTTCCCTCTGCACAAGCCTGGCCGTACAAATTTGTCCTCTTCACATCCACATTTAAGCACTACGTTTTGATTTTCTTGCACATGGCTCCGTCCTCCGTAACCCGCCCCAGAAATTTTGTAAGAAAATAGCAGAAGTATTTAATTGATAGCATTTGATTTATTTAAAGTCCTTAACTGCAAATGATCAAAAACATACTTCAAGCATTAAATTCTCAGTTATCGTTTTAAATCAAAATATTTTTTTCAATTACAATCACATTTATAAAATTAACAAAATTTCTTAAATTCACGTGTAATTATTTTTTTACGGTCATTTAAAGCAATTTCCAGCTGTAAAGAAAGAAAACAATATAAACCATGCAATAAATTAAGAACATTGAAACAGCGAACAGGAATAATAATAAAACCCGTCTGGCTATGCTAATACCGTGTAAAACTGTGGAAAGTGCAATAACACTGGATGAAATAAGCTAACGATGGCGATAATTAAACGGCCACAAAAAAAAATTATTAGACAAGTTTGAAAGGGGGGGAGAGACGGAGCTGTCCTCTTTTCCTTGCATCAGTGTAATAGTCAATGTTTCCTAGGGGAGGGGGAAAATAACCTGGTTATAGATACACAGTTCTAGCTGGTATACAATGAAGACACTTAAATTAAATAAGTATATCATCCACATGTTGATGAGAGTTCCTGATGAACTAGAATCTTCAGTAACAGATGGGAAGGAAAAAAAATCCAACTGGCTGTGACCTCTTGTAACTTTATATTACATCCCAAAACAGGTAACACTTGGAAAAAGATAAGGGTCGCATCCTGCACTCCAAAGCTCCAGTTGGTCCCCTCGGGAGTGCAGGATCCGGCCCGCAGCATCTGGGTTTATGCGGGTTGTAGTAGCCGAAGGTTTATTTTGCAAGTATCAAAAGGATGATCCGAGAAAGTAAATAGTCCTCTTGTTGCTTAGAGATTCTCTTAGTGTTTTGCTACTTCACAGCAGTATTGTCCTTCAAAGCCTTTTTAATTAAAAAAAAAGTCTTAAATGTCTACTCGCTTCTTCATCTCCGTATTGTTAAAGTATTGCCACATACCTGTAAACTTACATGAGATTATAGAACACATAAGAGAGGGAGACGAGGGAGCGGAAAGCACAAACAAGTAGTTTACAAGCTCAACATTTTTTTCTTCTTTTTAATAACACCCTGCATAGGCTGGGGAGGTCTCCGGGGAGAGGGGCTGGGCGGCAGGGGCCGGAGGGAGTATGTACAAGCGGGACGCGGCCGGCTTTACAGGAGGTCGTGGTGGATCATAACAACACACAACGCGTTGAGAGACAATTAAAAAGTAACAGTCCTTTGCACTCAGCGTGCGGAAACACCTTGGTTTGTCTCAGGGAAAGCAGGGAGAGAAGCCAGGAAGGGGAGGAGGGGTCTCGGCCCCGGCGGCGGGGGTTGCACAGCTAGGAAGTGTTTAGCACGGGTCTGGAATACACACCTTGGTAGTAGGAGGGCTCTAGGGCCGAGGGCTCGATGCTGCTCCGGCCAGCCATGGAGGCGCTGCCCAGGGGCAGCCCACCGGGGATGCTGGCCCCGTAGGAGGAATATTGCAGCGCCTGCTCGTAGGCTTTGAAGTCCAGCTTGTGCTGCTGCTCCGAGGAGGACATGAGGTTGTTGATGGAAAACGGGTGGTTGAAGGAGTAGTGGGGATCGCCCTTGAGGTGGAGCTGAGGTTCATGGGCTAAGGAGTGAGGGGGGTGTGGGACGGAGGCCAAGGTGGGTACAGAGCTGATGGTGGAGGAGGCAGCCGAGGCCGACGTCTTTAGCTCCGTGCTTGATCCACTGTGGTCCATTGACTGGGGACTGGTGGACGGGTTGGAGCTGGAGAGAGAGGTGGCGGTGTCCAGCTGCGCAGGTTTGTTGTGGCCTCTGTGCAGGGGGGAGTTGGAACTTGAACTAGAGGCCCCGGCCTGATCTTTCCTGCCCTCCTGAGTGGCTTTGCTGTTCGCCGGCTTCTCGCACTTGAAGCGCTTTTGCCGGCGGAGGTAACAGCCATTTTCAAACATGTTGCCGGAGTCGGGGTGCAGGGTCCAATAGGAGCCCTTGCCGGGCTTGTCGGGGGAGCGGGCCACCTTGACGAAACAGTCATTGAAAGAGAGCGAGTGGCGGATGCTGTTCTGCCAGCGCTGCTGGTTCTGTCGGTAGTAGGGGAAAAGGTCCATGATCCACTGGTAGATCTCACTCAGCGTCAGCATCTTGCTGGGTGCCTGCTGGATGGCCATAGTGATGAGGGAGATGTAGGAGTAGGGCGGCTTGGCGTGGGGGTAGGTCCGCTTGAAGGACTTAGCGTCCCGTGTTCTGCCGAGGTTGGACTGGGTATAGGCCATGGGGCTCATGCAGGGGTTCATGCCGCCGTAGGGGCTCAGCCCGTTCATGGGGGCCGGCTGGGCAGACATGGCGTTGATGCCGCCGGGGCTCAGCGCCGTGCCCATGGCGGCCACACCGGCCGGCATGCCGTTCACGGGCCCCGCCGAGCCTGCCGGCATGCCGGCCACGGCGCCGGGACTCAGCCCAGCCCCCAGCCCCGTGTTGGCGTAGGACATGTTGAAGGAGCTGGAGGTCATGTTGCCGCTTGTCGTCATGGTGTTCATGGTCATGTAGGTGTTCATGGTGTTCATGGAGCCCAGCCCCGAATTCATGTTGCTCACGGGCACCGAGGAATAGGCCTAGGGCAGCGAGACAAAGAGAAGGAGTTAGAGGGGAGAGAGGTGTGGCAGGACCTCGTAGGGGCCGGATCCGCCCTCCTGGCCCAGCCAGCCGTGCAAACGTCCTGCTGCGGGACGCCGGCCGCTTTCCCGACACCAGGGAAAAAGCTTCACCAAAGCCGCCCAGAAAGGCAGCTGTTGCCGTTAAAAAGGTCTATTTCATATTTATATATGTCTATAAATAGGCACGGAGAGGGGGTGCTCTCTCTGGACGCGCTCCCGGTTTACTGGCGTGTCGCAGCTTGCGCGGGCTGCGCCGGGATCAGCGGGGCGCACGGACCGACCGTCTTCCCGGAGCCGCTCCACACCCTCGCGGAACCGGGCTGCGGGCTCAGACTGCTCCGGGAGGAGGTGTTCTCCCGGCGCATTCCCGTATTTTGTTGGTTTTATGTCCTGTCTCGCTAGTTAAATACTTAAACTCATCAGAGTATTGAAACTGATGGGCGTACAGTGTTTGCGCCAAGGAGAAAGACTGCTTGCATTTTCTGAGAAAAATCTCACGCATCTCTCCCTTCCCGCACTAATTTCTTTTCTAAGAAACATACAAGATGCAATAATGTCTTGTTGCAAAATAATTTTAAAAACCCTCACCCAAACCAAACAGGTCATGTCGGCCTGTTTTATCTGCGGAAAGCTTCCCCCTTGTCTACATTTTCTATCAAAACAGTCTTTAAATTAAAGTAAAAAAAAAAAAAAATCAACCAACCAATCAAACACCTAAACTTTCCCAAAGTCTGAAAAGCCTGAACTTCTTCTCTCTGAGATTTTCTACAATGGCACGACGTGGAAAAAATTGGAGCACCGTACCACATAACACAACTCTTAAAAAAGGCAGAGCCGGAGAGCCTGAAATTGTGCTTTCTGGTATGGCATCTTATTTAAGAGGACAGAGAAAGACGTTCCCAGTTTACTCGAATTACGGCTAATATGGCTAAGAAAAGGAGGTTTATGCAGCGGTTAAATATATAAAATTCATTTCTGATCCCCACAAATTTCACTAACTTATAAACGCACTTTTAATTTAAAGGACCACATTAATTATTTGAGATGGTAGAATGCGGTTGGGCTTCCCACGTTGCATTCATGCAGCTATTCAAATTAAATGGCAAGAGAGGAGAAAAGACTGAAGTTTTAAAAAATAGCAAAAGCGAAGTTCGCTTAACTTTATGTTTGTGGACAATGAGTAGAGCGAGGAAAAATGAGTCTGGAAAAGGCACATAATTAGGATGACCCTTATTTGCCCTTAGCCGACTTTCCTTTATTAAGGGAGATGCCAGCCAGGTGACACGTATCTGCCTGTGTCCGCATGGCCCTATGGGCGCGTGTGCCAGCTCCGGGTGCGGGACGAGGCGTGGGGACTATGGAGCCGTGTGTCCGGGTATGCTGATGCAATGCCCGGGTGCGCACACCCAGGTGCTGCCTCACTGCCGCACTTCCTCAAAACGGCTCCTTCCCGGGCGGGAATCCGCCGTGCTGCTGGCCGTGCTGCCGGGCGCTGGCTTCTCCTGGGACCCCCGTTGCAGAGCCTCAGCGGCACAGCGCGGACCCCAGGCCCCACAGAGCCGAGGCGCGCCGCGGGGAAGGTTCCGGGCGCTGCCGTGGCCCTCTCCTCCACCGCAGCTGTGGGCGCTTGGGCTGGTTCTCCTCCTCCTTATGCACGGCGCTGTCAAACAGGCGCGGGGGGCGGAAGCGCCTCCGGGGTGCCGTGGTCCGGACCGGGTCCGGGTGGGGGGCGGAGGGTCCGGGTGCGGGCCCCCTCCCGGCCCGGCCCTCGGCAGCGCCGCCAGCCGGCCCGCGGCAGCAGCGCACGCCGCAGGCAGCCCGTCCTCAAAGTACGGACAAACGGCTGGTTTTCCCTCTCCCTTCCTTTCCCCCAGCTTTAACAGGTGAGGGCCCGGTGGTGGCGAGTAGAGAGGCCGGAGGTGTCGCAGAGAAGCTCGGAGAAGGCGCTGCCTCCGACCAGGACGCGCTGGCGTCCGTCTCCCTCGGCCCCTGCCATCTGCCGGGAAGGAGTCGAGTGCCGGCGGCGCGGCGAGTCCTCTGCCCCGAGCCAAGAGTTTACGGGGTGCTTTTGTGCGCGCCGAGAGAGAAGATTACGCCTCTTAGATGAGATCAAGGGTTGTCCCCGGCCCCCTGGCCCTCCTGGCGGGCTCGCAGCCGCCCCGTGTCTTCCCCAAACGCCTCCAGGGCTCCTGGAATCTGTGTTTTCCTTGGGGAAGCCTAGCCAGTTTCGGCGCCGGAGGGAGGGGGAGGTACGTTTGCGTTGGCAGGATCTGGACTGCAAACCGATTCCTCCGATTGCTGCCCCCTCCAGACCCCTAGCCACCCCCAGGTCCTCCCCTCCCCTGCACAGGGGCAGCAGCGAAGCCAGACCCTGGGATTTACTCACCTCCTGAGTGTCGGCGTAGTAGCTGTTCCAGTCGCTGGTTTCATGCCCTTCCATTTTCACAGTCCCTAACATTATGGAGCCAACCTGCCCGGTGTAACCATCCAGCCTTCTTGCAAGCGAGCGACGGGCAGTAGGAAAAGAGCCCGAAAGCCCGACCTAGCAGGAAGCCAGCTCTCAGGAGGGGCGAGAGGTGCTGAATTCTGCTCTACAACCAGCCAAAAAGGAGGCAGGGAGCTGTGTGGGGTGAGACAGTTGAGAAAGTGAGGAAGTGCGGCTGGGATGTGAGTGGAGTTGAGCTGATGTGGATCTTACGTCGCAGAAGTACCCACCTCCTCCTCCTCCTCTCCCCATTTGTCCGCCGCACAAAGGCGTTCGCACCTACAAAGCCGGAGATGCACCTGCAAACAAGGCAGTCCCCCTCGCCTGCAACTCCCCCCGGGGCGGCACTTTATTTGCAAAGCTGTGTAATTGGTTTAAGCTTGTGGGGAAAGAAGGAGAGACAGAGGTGGGAGAGGGGGAGAGAGGCGGGCGGGGGGCGGGA